>PVJX010020836.1:0-32789 GCA_004027295.1 Dolichotis patagonum
TTCCTCAGTTGATGGGCACTTAGGTTGTTTCCAAGATCTGGCTATTACAAATTGTGCTGCTATAAACATGGGTGCACATAAATCACTGTGGTACGATGTTTTCAGTTCTTCTGGAAATATGCCTAGAAGTGGAATAGCTGGGTCAAATGGGACTTCCATACCCAGCTTTTTGAGGAATCTCCAGACTGACCTTCACAGTCGTTGCACCAGTCTACACTCCCACCAACAGTGCAGATAACATCTTTCATTCAGCTGTGTTTCTCTTTAACAACCCTATAAAACAAAGAGGGCAGATTAGGAAATGGAGACCCAGAGAGCTCTGACATAAAGCATCCGATTGGAGTAAATTGTGCCATTTAAGTAAGATATCAAGAGAGCCTGGAAGAGAGAGATCCAGAATGAGAGGATTGGATTCTGTACTTTTAAATTTTATTATTGATATTATTATTATTTCAAACTTCAAATTTTATACTTTTAAAGTTTGAACTCAGCTCCTAGATTTTCCTCAAACCAACTAGACTATTTTAACGAGGGTGGAAATCAGGGCTTCCTGGGGACCCCTTGAAATGGAAGCCCTTCTCTCACACTCCATGACTCCTGGGTGTAATTCAGGAGGCACGGTCATGGGTTCATTTACAGAACACCACAGGTGACTCTCACAGGTGTCAAGGTAAAGAACTACTATGTGGTGTTACCGGTAACAAAATCAATCTGAATGACCACATGAGGTCATTTTTCTATTGCATTATAAAATTAAAGATCATTTGACAACAACAATTTTGCTTCCTTGCAGTATAACATGTTTAAGCTTAATTGTCTAGAAAAAGAAATAAGAATATATCTCATTCTAGGAATACATGCTGGAAAGGCTAAATCCTGACCTATTAATGGAATGTACTTTTAGAGACCTGAACTTAGATTTATCTACTCTTACAGGAAATGCTTACAAATGAATTAGTATGTTACCTGACCTGGTATGCTGCCTGCAGTGTAGAAGAGAAGGTGATTCGTGATAGACATTTTTTTGTTTTATTTTGTTTTATAAGGACTTTTTGTAATAATGCACTATAATTCAACTATATATATATATATATATATATATATATATATATATATATATAGTGTTGTAGTTCTTGCACAGGTGAAGAGGAAAATCTGAAGCAATGTATTGGATTAAATGCAATATGACATAATATTTCCATTTGCTTGATATCCTTTACAGCACTTGATGTTGCAAGTCTTTTCAACTTTAGGCATCCTAGATATTTCTCATTATTTAAATAACTTTTCTTTGGATTTTTCTGATGTTTAAATACCCTTAGCACTTTTTCCTGCCTACTGACTAGTCATTTTCTTTTGTGTAATTCCAATTCATTTGTTCCTGGTTTTACTCATAGTTCTATTAGGTCATATATCTCTAGGTGTTTGCTATTCTTTTTTCTTTTCATTTCTTTTTAATATTGAGCACTGAACTCATGGCCTCACACATGCTAGGCAAGTGCTGTACCACTGAGTTCTACCACGTGTATACCATCACACTGGATAGTTACATGTCTTTCCTTACTGCCTTATGAGACTTCTGTATATTCTTTAAATATGAAATTTACCACTTTTTGGTGCTATCTATTGATGAAAATTTTCTTATCTTACTAAATCTATTACAGAAATATTTCTCTGTATAGTGATGTCTTCTGTGTAATGTTAAAGAAAACTTTCACTCCACAAAGAGCATAGTCTAGGACCAATGGGCTAAGATTTGAATTCTAACACTGACCTCTACTGGAGTGTAACTTGAACACATTATTTGACTTTTGTATGTTCAATTTTCACACATAATAGTACTTCCTGCTTCCTGGATTGTTATAATAATTAAATAGATACACTTAAAGTGCTAACAAAAGTAACTGGCACATAGAGAACATCGCATTCATTTGAAAATGCCTTCACTAGTATATAAACTCAGATTTTGTTTGTCTTTTTCTAGAGTTCATCATGGAATTTTGATTATCACCATGTGAACAGATGATTATACACCTCCCTTCTGCATGAAAACATGGAAACTTTCAGCTTAGTTTTACTAGTGACCCATTTGGTATGAACCAATCAAACAAGAGAAGATAGTCTACGAGGCAGCAACATTTCTGCCACCGACAATGACTGAATTAAATTGAGCTCTCTTTTCCTCATCCTGGCTCTTGGTGATGTTAAGTTTAATGTCTTGACTTCAATTTTCAGGTAAATAAAGACATTTTCAACTGCGCCTGATTATCATACTCTGAATTTCCTGTTGACACTCTATCTTTGACAGGAACAGAGGAGAGCTTTGTGACCTGCCATGCCAACAGTTTTTTTTTTCAACTTTTTATTATGAGCTCATGTTTGCCATACATAATGATCATATTCATCATAGGGGATTTGCCCCTGTTCATAATACCTCTTAATTCTTCCTATTTTCTGATTCTTTTCTCCTGCTTTTAACCTTTTTTACCCTCCCCATTTACAAAACTTTACATTTTTCCCATTACACTTTTGAAAAATTCCTTTCCTTTTCCTCCCCTTTTCTCTCCCCTTCCCTTGCTCACTTTCCTATTTGTGCATGCTCTTCCTACTCCCCAGTATCTATCCTCTCTTTGGCTCCTTATTTATCCTTTGGGTTTCTCACACAACAAAAACAATGTGATATTTAAACGTGTGTGTTTGAATTATTTTACTTAATATTATGGTCTGAAGGTACATCCATTTACCTAAAAATGGCTCAAGTTTATCCTTCTTTACAGCCAAGTAGTACTCCATTGTATATAAAAGGCACATTTTATTATCCATCAATCTGTTGAAGGGAGCAGTGGCTGTTTCCAAGATATAGCTATTATAAATTGTGCTGCCATAAACATTCAAATGCACATATCACTGTGCTGTGCCACTTTTAACTCCTCTGGGAAGGTACCTAGAATGGAAATAACTGGGTCAAATGACATGTCTAGTTTTAGTTTTCTGAGGAATTTCCATACTGATTTTAATAGTAATAGTAATAGTACCAATTTGTACTTCTGCCAACAATGGAGAAAGGCTCCTTTTTCCCCACAGTCTTGTCAACCTTTGTTATTGGTTGATTTCTTGATGATAGCCATTCTTTCTAGAGTGACATGGAATTTCAGTATTGTTTTAAATTTCATTTCACATATGACCAGTGACATTGAACATTTATCATGTATTTATTTGCCATTTGCACATCTTCATCTGAGAAGTGTGTATACCCATTTTGGGGTTGGTTCTTTATTTTTAAAATGTTATTTAAAGAGAAAAAAAAGCAAAACAGAAAAAAGGTAGAAATAAGACAGAATTTAAAAAAAAATAAGAAATAACTAGTTGTTAAATTATATATTGTCATTTTAGAAATAGTTGTTCAAGTTACAAAATTAAAGCATAAAAAGTGGACAATCAAAAAGTGAGAGTACAAAGAGTTCTGTTTAATGATCCAACAAAAACTTAGTAATATGGTTATCTATCTTACACACTTATACATGCAGTTATATTCTTTGGAGCACTTTATTTCCCTTTCTTTTTTACAATAGCAATTACACATTTTGGGTCTTATTACTCCTACAGTTTTTATTACTTTTTACACTAGAGATACAATCTGATATTTACAAATATGATTCTTATTTATTTCACATATGAGGATAGTCTCCAGTTACCTCCATTTACCTATAAAGGCCTCAGATCATCCTTTTTACAGCTGAATAATATTCCATTGTATAAAACTACCACATATTTTACATCCACTCTGTGATTGATGGGAATTTTGGTTGTTTTCAATATTTAGCTGTTACAAATTGTGCTGCTCTGAACATGGGTGTACATATATTACTGTGACATGACTTTTTCAGTTTTTTCTGGGAAAATACCCAGGAAAGGAATAGTTGGATTGAATAGAACTTCCAATACTAATCTTCTGAGAAATTTCCATATGGATTTCCATGTTGGATGCACCAGTCTACATGCCCACCAACATGGAGAAATATTCTTTTTCACTGTAGCCTCAACAACATTTGTTATCAGTTGATTTCTTGATGGCAGCCATTCTTTCCAGAGTGAGATGAAATCTCAATAACGTTTTAATTTGCATTTCTCAAATGAACAATGATGGTAAACATTTCTTCATGTATTTATTTGCCATTTGTATATCTTCATCTGAGAACTATGTGTTCATCTCAGATGCCCATTTTTGGAGAGGCTGTTTGAATTTGAGGGCCTTAATGTTTTTCAGTTCTTTATATGTTCTGGATATAAATCCTTTGTCTGAGGGGTTGCTGGCTAAAAGTCTTTCCCATTCTGTGGGTTTTCTTTTCACCCTGCTGGTGATTTCTTTTGAAGTGTAAAAACTTTTCAATAATAAGAGATTTCAGTTGTTGATTCTTTGAAGTGTTTTCCATGTGGTTTGCATTTTGTTCATGAATTCTTTGCCTACCCCTATGTTTCCAAGACTTCTACCAAACTTGTATTTCAGCAAGTTTAGTGTTTGTGTTTTAATGTTTAGATCTTTGATCCAGTTGTACTTTAGTGCATGGTGATAGGCATGGGTCTAGTTTCAGTCTTTGGCACGTGGAGACCCAATTTTTTCAATACCATTTATTAAAGATGCTAACCTTCTTCCAGTGAACATGTTTAGCCCCTTTGTCAAATATCAGGTGGCTGAGTGTCTTTCCAGTTGTGTTTGCATCTGCTAATCTGTTCTAGTGATCCTCAGGTCTATTTCTTTGCCAGTACCATGCTGATTGTATCCTTGTAGCTTTGAAGTATAGTGTCAAATCAGGAATTGAGATGCTTCCTGCTTTGTCTTTGTTGCCCAGACTTGCCTTTGCTATTCTATGTTTCTTCTGGTTGCAGATGAATTTTAGGAATGATTTCTCTAGTTCTGTGAGGTATTTTGATTGGTATTGCATTAAATCTGTATAATAGTTTTGAAAGTATGGCCGTTTTCACAATTTTGGTTCTTCCTAACCAAGAACAAGGAATATATTTTCATTTTCTAATGTCCTCTTCAATCTCCTTTTTTAGAGTAGTATAATTTTCATCATACAGGTCTTTTACATTCTTGGTTAGGTTGATTCCTAAGTATTTCATGTTTCTAGATGCTACTGTGAAACACACTATTTCTATTACTTCTCTCTCAGTGAGCTCTTTTTGTTTGTGTACAGGAATGCTATTGATTTTTGAGCATTGACTTTGTATCTAGCTACACCGCTGAATTTTTTTTATTACCTCTAGTAGTCTTTAATGGAGTTTTTTGGGTCTTTTATATAGAGCATCATGTCATCTGCAAATAGTGATAATTTAACTTCTTCCTTCTCTATCTTTATTCCTTTTATTTCTCTCTCTTGTCTGATTGCTCTGGCTAATATTTCCAGAACTGTATTTAATAGGAATGGTGATAGTGGACTTCCTTGTCTTTTTCCTGATTTTAGAGTGAAAGCTTTCAGTTTTTGTCCATTTAGTATAATGTTGGCTGTTGGTTTGTCACAGATGGCCTTTATGAGATTGAGGTAAACAGCATGTATTCTGAGTTTCTGAAGGGTTTTTATTATAAACAAGTGTTGACCTTATCAAAAGCTTTTTCTACATCTATTGAGATGACAGTGTGGCTTTTGTTTATGGCTCTGTTTATGTGTTGTATTATATTTATTGATTTGCATATGTTAAACCATCCCTGCATTCCTGGAATAAATCCCACTTGGTCATGGTGTATAATCTTCTTAATGATTTGTTGCGTTCTATTTGCCAGTATTTTATTGAAAATCTTTGCATCAGTGTTCATTAGTGAGATTGACCTATAGTTCTACGTTTTTGCTTGGGTCTTTCTCTGGTTTTGGCATCATACTAATGCTTGCCTCCAGGACTGTTTTTGGGAGGACTGCTTCCTTTTCCATATTATTGAAGAGTTTAAGGAGTATTGGTATGATATCTTCTCTAAATTTCATGTAGAATTAAGCCATGAATCCATCAGGACCTGGGCTTTTCACTGTTGGTAAGTTTTTAAATAAGTTTTCAATTTCAATGATTGATATTGGGTTATTCCAAATTGCTATATCTTCTTGGTTGAGCTTTGGTAGGTCACATGTTTCAAGAAATCTGGCCATTTCCTCTGTGTTTTCCATCCTATGTGAATAGAGATTTTCAAAGTAGGTGTTACTGATCTTTTGAATTTCCATGGGATCTGTAGTAATTTCCCTCTTTTGAGTCCTTATTGTGTGAATTTGAGTTTTTTCTTTCTTTTTCTTGATAATGTTGCCTAGAAGTTTATCAATTTTGTTTATTCTCTCAAAAAACCAGCTCTTTGATTTGTTAATTATTTGTATTTTTTTTAGTTTCAATTGCATTAATTGCTTCTCTAATCTTTACTATTTCCTCTCTTCTATGAGCTTTGGGTTTAACTTGCTCTTCTTTTTCTAGAAGCTTGAGACGTACCATTAGGTTACTTATCTGTAATTGTTCCATTTTCTTGATGTGACAATTTATTGCTATAAATTTCCCTCTTACTGCTGTTTTCATTGCATCTCACAGGTTATGGTGTATTGTATCTGCATTTTCATTGAAATGTAGGTATTGTTTTATTTCTTAATTTCACCTTTAACCCACTGGTTGTTTAGGAGATTGTTATTTAATTTCCATGTATTTATGCAGGTTTTGCAGGGGGGCTTTTTGCCATTGATTTCCAATTATAGTGTGCTATGATCAGATATTATGCATGGGATAATTTTGCTCCCTTTGCATTCATTTAAGAATGCTTTATGGGTTAATATATAGTCTATTTTGGAGAATGACCCATGTGCAGCTGAGAAGAATGTATATTCTGATGTAGTTGGATGGAGCACTCAGTAAAGGTCCACTAAGTCCATTTTCCCACAGGTGTAATTCAGTTCTAATATTTCTTTGCTGATTTTTGTCTAGTTGATCTATCTCTTTGTGACAGTGGGGTGATAAGGTCCCCTATTACAATTGCGTTCTTGTGTATTTGGTTTTTCATGTCCATTAGTATTTGTTTTATATAGTTGGATGCTCCTGTATTTGGTGCATATATATTTATAATGGTTAGTTCTTCCTCTTGTAGTTTTCCACTAACAAATATGTAGTGGCTTTCTTTATCTTTTAATCATTTTAGATTTGAAGTTCACTTTTTATACAAACAGAATAGCTACCCCTGCTTTTTCCTGGGTTCCTGTTGCATGGAATGCTGCTTTCTCTCCTTTGACTTTAAATCTATGCGTTTCCCTTTGAGTCAGATGCGTTTCTTGTATACCGCATATTGTGGGATCCTGTTTCTTGATCCATTCTGTCAACCTGTTTCTTTTGATAGGTGAGTTGAGACCATTTACATTTATGGATATCATTGAAATGTACTAACTCAACTTTACCATGTTATGTTCCTGTTGTTTGTTTTCTGGTTTTCTACCTTGTTTAATTTCTTGCCCTGTCTGGTGGTTTCTTTTTTTGTTCTGGAGATTATGGTCATTTTTGTCTCTATCTAGTATAGAGACTGAACTCTTTCAGTACTCTTTCTAGAGTTGGTTTGGTGGACATGAATTTCTTCAGTTGTTCTTTGTCATGGAAGTATCTTATTTCTCCATCAAATGTGAAAGATAGTTTTTCTGGGTACATCAGTCTCAGATGAAAGTTGTTTTCTTTTAGGGTTTGAAATGCTTTACTCCAAGCTTGTCTTAATTTTAAGGTTCGTGTTTAAAAGTCTGCTGTGCTTCTAATGGGTTTTCCTTGATAGGTGAGTTTTGTCTTTTCTCTAACAGCTTTTAGTATTCTGTTTTTCTGCTGTATGTCTGGGATCTTAAGTATTATATGACTGAGTGTAGATTTGCATTGGTTGTGACTGACATTCTATATGCCTCACTTATCTGCATATCAGATTCTTTCCCCACATTTGGGAAATTTTCTGGTATTACTTCTCTGAATAAGTTAATTATGTTATTGACTCTTGCATCTTCATTGATGCCTGTTAGTATTACAATGTTTCTCTTGGCATCATCTTGAAGCTGCTGGATTATCATTTCATGTTGCTTTGTTTTTTATTTATTTATTTATTTATTTATTTATTTTTTGCTTTGTTGTTTTTAAAAGGTCTACCCTTTCATGATCACTAACTGCAATCCTGTCCTCAAGGTCTGAAATTCTATCCTCAGCTTCTTTTAAATGGTTTTGCCAGCTTTCAATAGAATTTTTTTTTGTTTCTTGGATATCTCTTTGAATTTGTTTCATAGATTCTGCTTGTTTTCTATATTATTCGTTCAAGATTTCAATCAATTTCCCATGCTCCTGTATTTTTCTTATCTATTTCTTCTCTATCTGTACTGAGCAACTCTTTACTAAGGTTTTTATTTTTGTCTTTACATGAGAGATTACTTCTAATTTGATTTCCTCTATAGCCTCATGGATCTGTTTTTTTATTTCATTTGCTATCTTTTCAGAGATTTCTGGTGTTTGACTTTTGAAGTCTTCTATTTCAATGTTTCCTATACTTGCTCCTGATAGACTAGATTTTTGAGATTGCATTTTGCTTTTTCATTTTGCTATTTTCCCCTTTCTGGTTAATATTTTGTCTTTCAATCCCACTAGTGTCAACTGTTGGTAGTGTGTATCTTGGGGTCCTACTGTAAAGTTGATGTTTGTCCAGTTGCTGGGTCCCACAATGAATAGGTGGGTTGGTCACCTGACTTCCCATTGCAGGGCCTGTTGGGTGAGTCCTATGTTCTTCCTAGGCTGCCTAGCCTAGGAGTATTGATGGAAATCAACCTTTAGTTCCTCCTGTTATTATGTCTTCAGATTGTTCAGAGTCACCAGATCTCTCTGTTTATAATGTTTGTCTCAGCTGGGACTCTACTGTGTCACTGGGTGTCTCATAGGCTCATAGGCCCCTTTACTTTTCTTCAGGTTGGGGGAGGCCTTATTGGCATTCTCCTCTACTTACCTGATATTCTCTGTGTGGAGGAAGGACTCACCCACCCACTTGCCAAGCTTGCCTATGGCCTACTTCTGGAGGGGGCTTCACTATTGCTCCTGTTTACCACTGAAGGTGGCAAACACTATTCCTATTTTAGGAGCAAACTCCCCTCACTGATGGAAGCATGCTGAGTCCTTCTTACTGAGTCTCCCCTCAATTCTGCATGGTTAATCCACTGTAATCCAAGGTTCTGAGGGGAGGTGTGGGAGCCAAAGATCAACAGCAATACTGGGTTCAGCAGGTAGGGGGGTCCCCGATGACAGTGGTGGGACTGTGGGGGTGCAGGAGGGCCCAGCTCTAACCCAGCCCTGCACACACCACTGGATGAAGTTCCTGGGTCCCAATGTAGGCAGCTGGGACAGTGGGGCCTTAGGAGCGGCCTGGCTCTGGCCTGGCCCTGCATGTGCCACTGGCTGGGATTGGGTCTTTAAATTTGGATTTTTTTCATATTTTATTTTACTCCATTGGTGGTTTCTTTTGCTGTGCAAAAACTTTTTCATAAGATGAGATCCTACCTGTTGATTCATTATAGTATTTTCTGCACAACCATTGTTTCACTCATGAAGTCTTTGCCTGCACCTATGTGTTTGAGAATTTTACCTAGTCTATCTCCCAGTAGATTGTTTTTGTTTTTATATTTAGATCTTTTATCTATTTCAATTTTAGTTTATTGCATCATGAGAGATAGGGATCTAGGCTCAGTCTTTGGCATATGGAAAACTAGTTTTCCAAGCACTATTTAAGAGGGTATTTTTCTTCCAGTGTAGATGTTTGAACCCTTTGTCAAAGATAAGACAGCTGAGTGTGCTTGGAGTTTTTTCTGCATCTTCTTCTGATCCATCTGTCATGCCAACAGCTTTATCATAGGTCCACCCTATTCATTAATTCTTTGTGTTAAGAATGGCAGATAAAATATTCTTATACATAGTTTATATTCACTATGTGATCAAACTGAGTTCCTTTACAAGAGAAGCTGGGTCATACAATGTGTGTGATTTTTCTCACTGAGTAGCTCATCATGAGTTAGTTATTTTGAGTTGGTTAAAATATAAACATATATGATCTTATATTTACATAATTAGAGGGCTTCTATCTGATAAATATACAAATGTTTTGCTTTAATAATTTAAAGTTTGAATGAAGTTCAGCTACCCCTTGGGGAAGAAAAGGGCTAGAACTAATAGTTTATTTATGGCAGGTTTTAAGTACTTTTGATTTTAATGTAAGTCCAGTCCTTATTTAGCTATCTGACCACTAAATAATGTTTTTCAACCACATAATATGTGCAATTTTTTTTTTGTACCAGGAATCAAACTCAGGATCTTGTGCTTGCCAGGCCGGTGCTACGCTACTGAGTTGTAACCCTGGCCCCTGTGTGAACTATTAAACTAAATGGCATGGGACACATAAGAAAACAAAATGATTTAAATGAAAAAAAGAACTTCACAGATTTTTAAAAATGAAGCTAGTAACAGATTTTTTACTTCTAAAAATCATCTAGGATAATAAAACACAGAAACCTTGAAAGAACATGAATAGAAAATGATATAATGAATCAAAAAGAGAGACCTTCATAATTGCAAATAAACAATTTGACATAAAAACAACATACCCTTGAACCAGTAGACTTTTAACAGCATGGCAACAAAATTAGTATTTTTTAAAAATGCAGATAAGTCTCTGATCATAATGAGTGATTTTAACCCATAATTTTTAGTAACTGATAATGAAAACTTAGAGGACACAGCTGAACAATCAATGTCATGAAAATGTCCAGCGATGGTGACCATTAGAGAAATTCAAAGTAAGACAACTCTGAGATCCTTTTTCTAACTTCAGAAAGAATAGCTGTCATCAATAAATCAAATGATAACAAATGTTGGTGAGTCCACCAGCAAAACAACTTTCCTACATTGTCAGTGGGACTTTAAATTATTACAACTACTATAAAAATCAATATAAAGATTCCTTGATAAACTAGTAATAGAAATTCCATTTGACCCAGCTATTATCCTCTTATATATCCTCCCAAAAGAATTAAAAACATTATATTATAGTGGTCTATGCATACACATGTTTACAGCAGCATAATTCATAATAGGTAAATCTTGGTAGCAGCTTACATATCCATCAATAGAAGAGTAGATAAAAGAATGTGCATATATATGTAATAGTGTACTACTCAATCATAGAGAAGAATAAACTTGAATAATTTGTAGGAAAATCAATGTGCCTTGAGACCATAATGTTAAGTGAAATAAATCAGACACATGAAGTTAGATAATGCATAGTTTCCCTTATATGAGAAACCCAAGATAAAAATAAAGGCAAACAAAAGACAGATAATAGAAAATCAGGAAAACCTTTGTAAATGGATTTTTGTAGACCAAGAAGTAGAAGGAAAAGGGAGAGGGGGAAAAGGGGATGAAGCAGAACTAAGATGTGTTATGTATACATACCAACTCACCACAAGGAGAGCATTCATTATGTACAACTAACACATGCTCATAAAAAAATAAAACTTAAAGAAATAAATAGTGCATTATAGCTATACATGCTTTCACCACTGGAGCAAACTGGGTGATAGGGTAATTGTACCTTTGTCTTCTGAGTCTGAAATAATCTGATACCCTTTTTTTAAACAAATAGGAAGTAGTAATCCACACTTGCTCGGTACTTCTGGAGCATCTGCTAAAGATGCTCCAGAGGGTTTGGAAGATGTGGCAGGGATGGTGAGTGAGCACCATCTTGCATGCAGGGACCTTCTCCTCCATGGTTAGAGAGCTTTTGATGGTGGGGGGGGGGTTAAGCTGGGCACTAACTTGATTCCTAATCTTTGCCTCATGTCTTCCTGTACATGTAAGTGGACCTCAGCACTACTCTGAAACAATTTTCTTAGGTCTCTAGTGCTTTTTTTTCATGGATCTTTTGCCCTTTTGAACTTTGTAATAAGACTGGGCTTATTCTCTGAATAACCTCAAAAACTTCTAAATGACCTGATTTTCCTCCTTATACAAGTATTGAAGTAAACTTGGCCAAAAATCTAGGCTAATGTTGATGCCTATATGAGAAGGTGGTCACAGCTGGAGAAGGAAAAGTCAGGCTGGATGAAAGCAGCATTACTAAAGGATGTGAACTACCCGAAGTCTAGCACAAATAGCCACGAGAAATAGTTTTTAGTTTGGTACAGCAGTTTGTACCTTAGCTCACTCTTTTACTTAAAATACTTATTTTTCAATAACTCCATAATAAGTGCTAGAAGTATAAATTGATGATATAACTTCTGTATTTAAATATGTGCGTGAATATAAGATAGTTGTAACACAGGTAACATCCGTGCTTGTGGCTTATAGAAGCAGAACATTGGCACAAAAAGATGTAATCAATTCTGCCTGAAAAGGTTGGGTCACCAAGAAGGCAGGGAATCTAATCTAACTTATAAGGCATGGAAATTGGAAGATGAGTAGCAGTGACCTGCAGTTTATGAACTGTATTTGTCTTTATGTCTGACATGCTCATCAATTTTGCACATTACAAAAGCAATCTGGTACTTCTTCCATAGCACAATGTGAAAAGACTTCAACAATGCTTTCCTGAACCTCTGACTATCTCAGAGATTAGAGGTCCCATAGTACAATGGGAAAAAAAACCAGAGGGAAAACATTTCCCAAAATGAAAAAATCTAAACGTGTGACAACTATTTTAGGGACAGAGAGAGAAAGAGAAAAGCGGAGATAGAGTCTTTCATGGACTCATTCAGTGAATATTTGTTGAGTACTACTGTAGGAAATAACTCTAGTAGCATCTCAGTATTTTGAGAATTACAAAAGTCAGTCCTTGACACGAGTCTGTAAAATTACCATTTTATCAGCAGGTACTGATACAGCCTGTCATAAATGGCTTCTCATTCAAAAATAATGAAAACACACAGAAAATAGGAAAAATTCTAAGGAAGGCAGGAAAAGGATTTAAATATTTTTTGTTGTCTTGTCTTCTTGTTCAACCTAGAGACATAGAAGCTCTTTGACTGAAAACCTGGCTTTTTGCTTTTGTTTTGTTTCTTTGTCTTCTTTTTCAGTTTTAGGTTTGTTTGTTTGTTTGTTTGTTTGTTTTTACTGGCATCCATTTCTAGGGGTTGAACGCAGGACTTTTTTACTGAATTATATCCCCAGAACTTTTTTAATTCTTTTTTTTTTTTTTTTTTTTTTTGTACTTTGAGACAGGATTTGGGTAAGTTGCTAAACTGCTTAGGCTGGGCACAAACTTCATACAGTAGTCTTAGCTTCCTAGTGTAGGGATTACAAGCATGCATTGCCACGCCCAGCTAAGGTTATCATTTCTCTTTAGGTCAAGTGCAGTATTTTAGGTTTACCAGAGCAGTGCCCTCAAACCTTGTGTCTGTACAGCCAAACAGATAAGAGGCCTAGAGTTCTCAGAAAGCGAGGAGAAAAGATATAGGAGTGAGCAGAAGTGGAGAAAAAGTGGAATCTTTTATTCCCAGGACTATTTTATTACTAACGCCATAAAATCATCAGAAAAATCCCTGTATTTCCCCAGGCTTGCAAAATTATACAGTTGTTGGTTGTTTGTTTTTAAATATATTCCAGCAGTCTAGTAGGAGAAAGTCTCACATCACTTATGCAGCGCTGAGCTAGAGAGGAAGCTCCCAGTTCCTAGAGTGTGTGCACTGTGACCCTGGGCCTTGCAGAGTGTCTGAGGAATTCAGCAAGCATCCAGAGAGCCACAGAGCAGGGGCATGGGCAACTCACAAGCCCCACTAAAGGAAAAGCCATTATTTGGAGAGGTCTCATTTGAGAATGATGATTAGCATTATCATCAGTAATGAGAAAAATTAATCAACATTAATTAGGCATTTACTGGGTCAGTAACTATACTAAATACCCTAAATATTTTACCTATTTTCTCCTTTTAAGTCTATGAAATAGGGCCCACTACTTTCCAAGTGAATGTGTTTGAAAATTACCAGAAGACAAATTTTATGGCATCTCTGACAAAAATTTAATCACAGCAACATTTTGTTAACCATGGTGAATTGTCAAATTAAGAAGTGGATAGATAATAAAAGCCAATATTTTAAAAACATTAATAACCAATAATAATATAAAACATTATTTTTAAACTCAATATGAAAACAAGAACAACAAGCATCCATGAATGACTTTTTATGAAACATTGTGGTATTAAAATATTTGGTGTGTTCTTAGAGTCTGGATAGCAAGCAAGCAAGGTCATCACATGTTCACAACTTCACTGCAAACCAGTTTGGTAATATGCCCTAAGAGAGGGAAAAAAATTCATAAAAAAAGTTATTGCATTGTGCAAAAAGTTACAAAGGTGAAAATAATTCAACTGGACAATAATTCAAATTTTGTATATTTTGAAGTATGTATCAAAATAACAGGAAATTATTAAAATATTAAAAAATAATTTCCAGATCTCCAGTTTTGATTTTTTTCTCAAAAGAATTTCTTTCAAAATGGTTTGCATTTCTACATGAATTTTATAATATTACTTTGTCAGTTTGTGCAAGAGTATTAGCTTGCATTTTGGTAAAGATTGTATTAACTCTATAGAACAATTTGAAAAGCTTTGCCATCCTTATAATGATGCCTTATGATCCACATCATTGATCTAATTATGAATTTCCATATTTTAGATATGATGGAATGTTACTCAACTATAAAAAAGGATGATCTTGAGGCCTTCATAGGTAAATGGAGACAACTGGAGACTATCCTCATTAGTGAAATAAGTAAGAATAGTATTTATAAATATCACATTGTGTCTCTAGTGTAAAAAGTAATAAGAACTGTAAGAGTAATAAAACCCAAAATGCATAATTGCTACTGTAAAAAATAGAGGAAAAGAAAGTGCTCTAAAGGATATAACTGCATGTATGTTTAAGTGTGGAAGATAGATGACCATGTTACAGTTTTTGCTAGATTGTTGAGCAGAACTGTTAACAGTCTCACTGTTTGAATGTCTACTTTATATGCTTTAATTTTGTAACTTGAACAACTATTTCCAAGATGACAGTATGTAACATTTCAAGTAGTGATTTCTTAGTGTTTTGTTTTGCTTTTTTTGTTCTTTTCTTTTTTGCCTTTGGAATTCTGTATTGTTGCTACCATTTTTTCCATTTTGTTCAGTTGGGTTTTTTTCCTCTTTAAATAAAATTTATAAAAAAAAATAGTAATTTCTTTGTATGATTTTGCCCCTATAGAATACAAATTTTGCACTTCTTTTATTGAATTTATGCAGACTATTTTATTCTTTTATATTCTATTGCAAATATTATTGTTTTCTTAATTTTAGTTTTTGGTTGTTAATTGCTAAAATATAGAAATCCAATTAATTTTTGAAGATTGATCTTATTTTCTGCAATATTTCTCAGTGGGTTCATTACTTCCAATAGTTTCAGTGGATTTCTTGAAATTTTCTATGTACAATAGAGATCATCTGAGAGGCTGAGGCAGAAACATTGCAAGTTTAAACACATCTTAGTCAACTTAGTGACTTAGGGGGATCTTGTCTCAAAAAAAAAAATTAAAGTGACAACAACAGCCCAAAATGGGGGATGTGGCTCAGTGCCAAGACCCTAGATTCAATCTCCAGTACCACAAAAAATAGAGCTAATTTGTAAAACATCATGTCTAAATCTGTGATAGAGACTATTGTTACTGTGTCATTTCTAAACTTGATGTGTTTTGTTTCTTTTACAGGCTTAATTGTCCTCTCCAAAAACTCCATTACAATTTGAATATGAGTAGTAGGAGAAATATCTCCATCTTTTCCTCATCTTAAGGAGGAAAAATTACTGATAAAATTACAACACTAGCTGTGGGTTTTTTAAAATGCCATTATTAGGTTGAGCAAGTTTCCCTTCTGTTGAATGTTTTTTCATGGAGATGTAAACTTTAGCTTTAATTTTTAATTTTTTCTTGTTTGACTGTAATTTCTTTTTATTTCTTAAAGTGAGAAATAAAAACTGTGTATTTTGTTTACAACATGGTATTTTGATGAAGCAAACATTATAGAATGACTATCAGTCTATATTATTTGTATGAATTACCTCACATAGCTATCATTTGTGTGTGTGTGTGTGTGTGTGTGTGTGTGTGTGGTGAGAACACTTAAAATCCATTCCTTTAACAGTTTTAAAATATACAGTATATTGTTATTGCATATAGTCATCGTAATGTGTAATAGATACTTTTCACTGTTGTTTAACTGAAGATCTGTGTCCTCTGAACAACATTTCTTCAATCTTCCCACTTGCTAATTTCTGGTAGCCATCACAGAACCCTTTTGCTATGAACTGAACTTTTGTAGAATCCTCCTGGAAGTGATACAGTTGGGGAGAATTTAGGCGGTAAGTAAGATCTTATCAGAATGATCTGAAAGTCATTCTATAACTGAAGATTGAATCAGTGGGAGTATCATATTGCTCAAGTGCCTTGCCCTCAGGGGCTACCATCAGGTCCCAGCTCATTGCTTTTCCTTTCTTCCTACTCCCTGGTAACAAATTATGTGAATTTGCCAGCTCCTTTCATGGGAGTATATGGACAAAAAGTTAAAAGGGCCATTTCTAAGGTTCCCTTGAAGAAAGTTTCCTGATATGAATTACTATCCATCAGATGCACTCATACAGGATTTTGATTTGAAACGTCATTAAATGTAGAGAGAGACAGGTGAAGGACATTGGTTTGCCTCCTGCTCACTCTCAGGGAGTTGGCCTGGGCCCAGGGAAGGCAGCAGGAAGCTCCCCACCTTGGACTGTTGGATCCTGATGAAGGGGCAGCAGGACATGGAGTAGCTTAATTGTCTGGTGTGCTTTGGGCCTTGCTCAAAGCTTAGTTTGGAATCTATTACTTCAGGCCATCTATTAAATCTGTGCCATTTGTGTCCCTTAATAAATATTTCTCAGCTTACACATGCTAAAGTGGATTTTGTCAACTGTAACCAAGAACAAGGGCCAATACACTCACCAAGGAAGTTCCTAGCAGAGAGAAACTGGCACTGTGCTTTGGTGCAAAAACAAGATTTAGTGATTCATTTAAAATTACTGATGACTTATCTTGTGCAGAATACAGTGTATCATCTTTGCATAGCTGTAATTTATTTATCCATTTAATTTATGATAATAGTAGTGTTATTCAAATCAAAAATTGCATACCAAACATCTTTAAATGAAAAATACCATTGCACTTAAACAATTCCTGTCACATTTATAATACTTAAAAGGATGTCTAGAAATGAAAATTTTCCTCAAACAAACTGGATTATCCATTAGGTTTCCTATTACAGGAGTTGTTTAGAGATTGAATAATACAACATGGTTATTAAATAAGAGAAACCTAAATTTCAGTGAGGCTTAATTAAACAATATTCTAAGAATCTATGCATCTCCACATAAGGAATCCATATGTCAGCACCTGCATCACACCATACAGGTGAAGCAACAACAATTTGCTCATGAACTCACCCTAGGATTCTAAATCTCCTTTATATATGCAACTAGAGTTAGTCAGTGGCTCATTTTGTTAACAGATACAGCTTGATGGGTCTCCATGCCCTGTGTTCCCAATTATTCCTGCCCTGATACCACATTCTATTCCCCAACACAGCAAGCATCTTCTCCCAGTGTTGCCTTCATTTCTCCCACACCAGAGGAGCTGCAGCCAATTTGGCGTCCCATGATGATCCTCATTTGGAACTCCATTCTGTACTTCCATCTCCTCCTCCCAGTGGCTGCACCCATCCTCACTGGTAATTACAGCACTAGCATCTAGGTGAGAAAAAAACTGATAGCTTGGCACAACTACATCTCAAATCAGACTCCTAATATTTCATGTCATTAGTCATAACTTATTTGCTTTATGTTGTGAATATAGGTTTTGATGCATATTCTACTGGAAGAAAAATGAGCTCAGCAAAATGAGCTACGTGTTTATGTTCCTAATCTCTTTGCAAAATCATTTTATCTAATCCTAAGTAGTTACAGTTCAAATATTTTGATGTCCAAGATCACAAAAGGGGACTAACAGTATGCTCAAGAAAAACAATGTTGGTAGTGAATTGTGTGACTCTGACTGATGAAGGACATAGTAATTAAGGTCATTTGTAAAAGTCCTTTCTTTCTGAAATTGCTGCCCACAGGAGAGACTCAGATCTGCTTGGTCTCTTTGGCTAGTACCAAGAATCAAAATGTGCTCCTGGAAAAAAATGCCTTAATGAAAGTGTGAAAACAAACACTAATCTGTGTGGCCAGGACCTAGAAGAAGCTAGCTTAGACCTAATGAAAACCAGGCATGAGGCCAGCTCCTTTTATGTTTGGTTTTCATGAGAATCTGTCTGTCTGCGGGGGAGCTTGGAGTGTTTTTAGCGCAATGACAAGCTTGTGTTCTCTGAGCCAATTAGTATGTAATTAGGTGTTGGCTAATGAGGAGGAGGATAAAAGGTGGTGCTAGTGGAGGGAGAGCCAGTGTGGGTGTGACTCTTATGTATGCAGGTGGTAAAACAGCACATGTTGAGAGCTAAATTGGATTTCTAAAACCCAATAATTTGTTACACGCTATTACTAGTAAGTGCAGCACTGGACCTTTAGCAGCTTTTTCTCTACTGAAATGCACTTCTATTCTCTGCAAAATAAGATCTGTTCAGTCCATCATTTTCGCAGCTCATTGTCTGTAAGTTTAGAGTTTATTGTAATCCTTGTTAATTATTTAGCTATCTGTAATAAGATGAAATCATTTGTTTATCCTTCTACTCAACATAGTATATTTCTTTGCTGTCCATCAGTAAATTAAACAAAGATCCCTGCACCCATAGAGATTATATTCTAGCAGAGAGGGATGAATCATCAACAACACACACAAATAGGAACAGCTATTTACTATGTTAGAAGGTGATGAAGAAATTAGTAAGACAAGACAGAATGTTGAGGAAGTGCACAAGTTTTGAAAAGCTAATTGGGTAGACTGCATTAAGAAGGTAAGATGTGAGCCAAGACATGAAAGAAAAAAAGAAAAAGTTGATGAGATGGTATAAATGTATTCAAATAAATAATATCATGTGCAAAGATGGTTGAGGATTTAGTAAACACCACACAAGAAAAAAAACTCATTTTTTTGTTTTTTTTTTTCATAATAGATGACTTTACATCTATATTAATGCAGTACTCTTGGTGTATCTGTGTTAGGCAGAGGCTACTATTTTCTGTCTATGCAGATGAAGAAAAAGAAGGACAAAGAAGAAGGAGGAGGAGTAAGAAGAGAAGCAGGAGGAGAAAGAGAAGGTGAGAGAGCAGGGGCAATAAAAGAGAAATATGGCGGAGGAGAATGGGTAGAAATTCTTTCAAATTTTGTGGATAAGTGCAGTATTTTTGTTTCAAGCAGAAAATTTGTGTAAATTCTGTCAGTCCTTGCCCAGGATGCTAGCCATAATGGTGTTGGTTTTTCAGCAAATCGCCCCTTCATTGTTTTTCTTTTTAAATTCATTCTGGTGTCTTTAAAGCTTCACAGATAGGGAGGTAATTCTCTTAGCTCTCCTCACTTTTACAGTCCTCTGGAGATATATTGTAAGTGAAAGGACCCACTAGAGTGAAAATACTTTAAAAAATGTTAACATTCTACTTTACTGTTAATCTTTGTTTTAAAAAATTATTCTAAATGAAGACCAATGTGCTTTTCCTCCTTCTGCAGGCAAGTGAGAGGATAATTAGATTTTTGAGCTATCTTGATAAGTTTGTATACTTTAAAACAGCTCTATCATTGAAGAAAACCACAAATGATAAGTAAGTTCTGATATCATGGTCTGTTTTTCAAAACACTGAGTGAGGCACATACCCAGTTCTCCTCGAGACACTTCTCCCACTTGCAAAATAATAAACCAACAGCAGGAACCAGAACAGAATCAAACCTTTGTCTTCATAGGCTCTTTAGATGCTGTCACCTCTCTATGACACTCATACATCACCAAGGAAACCACATTACCAGGAGATGTTTGTTTTTGCTGTGCTGTGCTCTAGGCAAGCTGATAATCTGAACCTAATATCCTTTCATTATTTATACAACATTTGGCGCAAGTGGAGTAAGCATCAGTAAAGAGTGTTTATCTTTTGGTTTTGTTTTTAATTTCTACTCAACAGTGTTTCTTTACTGGAAGGAAACCAATTTCCTAACACATTTGCAGTTATAAGGAATTGCATGTGAAAATACTGCTTGATATCATAAGTACTAACAGTTCAACTCATGTGAGTCCTTCTTATAAAGAACTCTATGGCAGTAGCCTTGCTGAACTACTTCTTAAAACTATTCCTTAGGAAACTCCTTTCCCCTCTAACTTTGCTCTTTCCTTAATTTTTCTAATTTTTCTACGTTTGTGCTAATTCATTGGTTTCCTTCAAGTATCAAAATTGTCTGCAGGTACACATTTAACTTTTGAGCGGAAAGGCTTAGTGTTAATATTGTTCTCTGTATATGAAGGTGACCCTATTGACTGACCAGCCCATGGGGTAAATATTTTGGTTTTTTCTCCAGTAATGGGTATAGATCTATTCTGATATACTATGCCGTTGATGCGTAAGGCTACGGCCATAAATCAAAACAGTGGCTGACCAGCCTGCACAGAGTACTGACCACATACCCATGGATCTGTTGGCACCATGGGCTGCATTAATGGTTACAGATGCATATTTAGTATCTAAGTCTATCTGATATTTATCAAGCAGAATAGACACTGTGTTAAACAACAGACTTACACTATTTACTGAACTCTACAGTCAGTGATGTAGTTTTTTTTTTTTTAAATCTCAATTTAGAGTGCAACTGAAGAGGATTACTTGGTTTACCCAAAGTGATGATGAAAAGAAAAAATTCAATATTTGAATTCAAGTTTATCATAGACTCTGCATTTTTAACCTTTGTGCTAAATTGTGTTCTTTATTAATGCCAGGCACAAACTTCAGCCCATATCTATACAGACCCATAATTATCAGAAATAAGATAAGAATTCTACATTACGATTAAAATATAAGACCTCCATGTTTAAACCTGTGAAGTCTGTATTTGATCAGGAGAACCTTAGAAAATTTAGGAAAAAAGTAGAAGCAAGCAAATACTTGCTTCTATAGCATAGAAAGAATGAAACTAAGTCTATATGTAGTATATTGTCCTGATATTTACAATATTTTTTGAAAAAAATTTCATTAGGAAATTGTTCTATTAGATGACCATGAAGGAAGTATTACAGCCATTACTGATTTATTGAGCTGACCAAAACCAAATTGCTTTCTGAACACTAATATACAGAATGAATCAAAAAAATCATATGACTTTGATTCCAGAAATGAATTTGTAGATTTTGGGCAATTCGGGGACAGATTAATCCACTAGTAGTCAATAAATAAAATATGCTATATTTTGAGATGCCCTGGCAAGTTTGAGGAAAATAAATATTTTTATTGATTAACAATTAGAAGGTATATGTAGGACATAATATATTTCAAATGAAAGATAACATAAAACAACGTAATTCCAAAAATTAGATTACATTTTCAGCTTAGAAGAATTTAAGCTTATCAAAAAAAATGAAAACTTGAAACTTCAGCAGGAAAAATATTCCAATAAGAGTCATAAAAGTAGACTGTGAATTAATTTTGGTCTTAAGAAGTGGGTATAAAATGATGCACACAATTTATTTTTGTATATTTTATATACTCTGAGTAACACAAAGGCTCATCAAGTAATTATAACAAATGGTGGGCTGGGGATTAGTTCAGCAGCACAAGCGCCTGCCTGGCAAGCATTAGGTCATGAGTTCAATCCCCAGTACAAAGAAAATTATAACAAATGGTAACAAATTTAAGAAGTAGAAAATATGGTGTCAGACTTAGTTATGAGGTCTGTCTCAATTCTTTACACTCACCGCTGTGTTACTTTATGCGAACTGTTTAACTCTCTAATTCTCCAAGTGTGTTTTTACTGAAAGTAGGTACACTCCCATAAAGTCTTAGAATTACTTTTTTTTGTACTGGGGATCAAACTTATGACCTTGTGCATGCCAGGCAGGCACTTATACCACTGAGCTAAATCCTCAGCCACTAATTCATACATTCTATATATGTGAAAGGACAATATAGTGTGTGCCACATAGTATATGCTTAATAATGTCAGTTGCAATGTTTTCTATCTAAATTTTCTATTTTAGCAGCAGAAAGCTAAATTTGATAGAATGAAGGAAAAAGTACAGAAGACAACATCAGAAGAATTCATGGCAATTTTGTTCCACCGGGTCTTAGACAAAGCAGAAAGAAGACCACATTTTCATATAATCAAAATATGGTGTTTTCAAAGCTCTAAGAAGAAGAAAGATAATCAACTTAGCAATACACCATCCAAATTTCACAATGAGGGCTAAGCATTCTCAAAATGAGTAATAAAATACTTGACAGCTCTTCAAGGGATAGAAGCATAATAATTCCCAAAGACTCTGATTTTCAACAGAAAATTCTAAATTTTCATTTTGAACCATATAACATCTAATTTTAAAGGGAAAAATCTTTCTACTTGCATTGAACACTCTATATAATATAATCCTTTCAGAGACTATTGTTAAAGCATTTTAAAAATTATGCTTTATTTTTACTACTCTAAGAATAAATGAATTTTCCTATTGATTTTCCTGGTGAGCTACTATCTGCTCTAGTCAAAAGTACATTTTTTCCCTATATTTCAGCTTTCTATAATTATATTGAGACATAACAATGCTTTTGGATTTGGAGTTAGAACTATTTTCGGTGTATCATGCAGCATTTTATGTTCTTAGGAAACTGCAATAAGATTACTTTACAGTAAAAACATGATGGAATATGGTAAAAATTTCTATACCACTCCCAACTAACCAACCAACCTATCCCTCACCTCACTAGTATCTTCAATATTATGAAGACACAAAATCTTCCTTGCACCCAGAATATTTGAACTTTGCTTCTGTGAAAAAAGAAGCCAATCCCTCATTCCACTCTCACAAGGGCAAGAATGAAGCTCTTCTGTTGCCAAACATACACTTTTTTCTACTTAGTATAAACAAAAAGATTGAGAGTATAAACACCTGAACACCTTCTCTCATTTATTTGAGTCAGAATTGATGAGAAATACCTAAACTAAGATCAGAGTAAGCTTTATCCTGGGCTATTTTTCTATTATGTACTAAATGGTGCTCAGAGAACAGTAGGGCTTAGAGTGACAAAATGTGGCTATACTATGAAGGATTACTCTAGATAAGACACAAGTTGATGTATTTTTTCTACTTTGAGGAGCTACTTTGACACATCATGATTATTACGATGGGAAAATAGCAGTCAAATAACTTGAACCATGAGAAGCATGCGTTTGAAATGTATATTCATATTCCCTGATCCCAGTAATTTTTTTATGTTCTTTTAAGCCATTTTACCATATCATTCTTGTAACAACAAGTAGTATCAAGATAGGAGAATTATTTCCTTTAAAGAAAAGTTGTAAGTCTTTTAGAGTAACAATTTCTTTGGGTCATATTTCTAAAAATCATATAGGAAAAGCATCTAACCTAAACGTCAAACTGAGCAGTGGTATCAGTTGGGATCATGGCAATAAATAGCCAGATACCAAGCTGGGTTTTATAGAATGCTCTGGCCCATGTGCATAGGTATAGGTGAGGCTAAGAGTATAAACAGATATGTCAAAGAATTCAGGGACTCAGAACACATTACCACCCCTAAACATGTAGGGATTAAAAAGGAGCAAGTATCACTACAGACCAGGAAGTGCACCACTCCCAGAGTGCCGAAGTTATGAAAGAAGAGAGCAGAGGAAAAATATCCTAATTTTTCTCTGCTTCTCAGATCTCTCTTTCATCTCCTACTGGCAAGTCCAACTAGAAGCCAGAGGACACTGCTAGGTTCATATGGTTTGAAAGAGTGAATTCCTGGGTGAAAAACAAGGCAGAGAAAAGTAAAAAGATTAGAGGAAACAAACAACAGAAAATGTGAAACAACCATATAGCCCCTCTGTGCAAGTGAACCATGATGTTTGCTATGGCCCTGTTCAACATTTTTAACCACTGAGGTCAAGAAATAGAGCCAGAATATCCAATCTATGAATAGTAAAGTGTAAAAACCAGTGACAAATTGACTGGTTTAGTTGCCAAAGTATCTTGAGAAACAAAAACTAACAAAATGAGACTTATTAGGAACATTGGATAAGTTTCCAAATTATGATAGTTGAAGTTCTTTTTTATGAGATTGGGGAGAGTTTGGAGAAGTTCTTGAGGTACTCTAAAAGCCATCAGTGTCAGTAACAATGGGTGAAGCATACTTAACAAAGTGAGTGTACCTCAGGCTGCTATTTCCAGTGCTGCTGAGCACTTCCACCTACCCATCACACACGCACTTCAGTTCAGGGTTGCAAAGCCTGTTTCTACTACCTTTACATCTCCCTCCAACATGGTTCTCACTCCTGTGAGCTCTGATTAATGATAGACTATTCACAGAGTATCTCAAGATAAGAGCCTTAGAATTACCTTTGGTTTCTCTTTCACTGCCCATATATAATGTGTCAGAAAATGCTGATTCTTTCTCAAGATATCACTTGAACATCTGTTTCCTTTCCATATTCTACTACACCTAAACTTTTCAGACCCAGCTTTTTCCAATCTCTGCAATCCTGAAACAGCTTTTCTCATTTTCCTGACTTCATTCTCTTCCTCCTATAGCTGTCTGAGTTACCTTCAAAGAAGTAAATGGTCATTTGGTCAGACTTGTTTTAGAAAAACTCTGCTCTCATTGTGGTATATACTATGAGGAGAGGATTCCTTAGAGCTGAGATGTAGTGCAGTGGTGGAGCTTTTGCTTAGCATTGTGTTTGCCCATGGGTTCAATCCTCAGCACTACACAATAAAAATCCCTCTTTTGAAAACTGGTGTCCATTCTCACTTTCATGTAGCACTTCTGTACTACCACAGAACCCTTACTCCATAAATAACTGCTATTCTGCTAATATCTCTCACTGTTTTTGTACTGATTGCCAGATGTGTTTTTGGTCTCTGGCACTCTTCTGTTTCTTAACTTGTCACTCCTCTGTTTAAGACATGCCCCAAGCATCCTTCGCTGATTCTCATAGAATGTACCTGCGGTTTCTTGCTGTTACCTCTCCAATAACGCCTGCCCATGTGTATGCATCTTTCTACTTTCACTTCTAATTCACTTCTACTCTACCAGCATTTGGTACATTATCTGCAACATAGATATTTAACTAAATATTTAACTAGATATTTAACTATTTCTTGAATTATGTATATATTAACTAATTAGTTAATTAATTAATTTGTACAAATGGAAAATAACACCTCATTGTATAGGTGATTCCTGATTTATGATAGTTCAATTTATGCTTTTTAAAAGTTTTGGGGTGGTGTGAAAGTGCTATGTAGTTACTAGAAACCATACTTTAAATTTTGAATATTGATCTTTTCCTGGGTTATTGACATCCAGTAAAATACTCCTGGGATGCTGATTGTGACAGGCAGACACAGCTGCCAGTCAACCAGGTAATTAGGAAGGAAGACAAATGACAGTGTACTATGCCTCTAAACTAGGATGCTTGGGTCACAGTCTGGGAACCAGTGCCATGTGTCAGACTGGGAACAGCCAGACCCAATCCTCCTCCTGTGAGTCAGTGCCATTTGCAGACTGGAGGGAGAGAGAACATGGCCACACCAGCAAGCAAGCCCAGTATGGGAACCAGCTCTATGCACAGGCTTCTACCAGACTGGGAAGAGCCAGACCCAAGCCTCTCCCTGTGAGTTAATGCCATTCATGGACTGAAGGTGTACAGAACAGGGCCAGGTAAGCAAGCCCAGTATGGGAACCAGTGCTTTGTGCAGGCTGCTGCCAGACTGGGAACAGCCAGACCCCAGCCCTTTCAGGCTCACAGGCTGGCAAACAAGAAGTACCAATCCCCTCTCCCTCCTTAAGCAACTGGCTTATCTGGAGAAACAGGCTGTGATGATAGCTAACAAGGTGAAATGCAATTGGATGCCTTTGGTGCTTTGATGTTTCACTAACATTGCTGGTCTAGGCCAGTGGTCTGATCACAGGTTCTCAAGATAGCAGTACACAGTGTGGCATCTAGGGGGTATCTCCTTCTGAGGATTGTAGCCATTGTTGATTCCCTATGATCTTGTTTTGAAGTCCTGTATCATTTCCATTGTTTTCTTGGGTTGGGTTTTTTTTCTCTTTTGTTTTGCTTGATTATGTTAAATCCAGTGGCAGAAGCAGCTGTTTCAAAGATAGCAAGATGTATTATGGTAGCATTTTGAATTTACTATTGACTTGTTTTGAATTCCTTTATTGAATTCATTGTTTTGTTTTTATTGTTTCTATTGTATTCTGTTCTGCTTGATTTTTACCATGTCCAAAGTTATTTGCAGCAATTTTGAAGATATCAAAAGGCATTATGGTAAAAACAATGGCATTGTGGTAACTATTGTTAATGTCATAATGTTTTGATGTCCTGCATCTCTTACACTGGTTTATTTTGATTGGTTTTATTCTGTTTTATTCTCTTGAAAATTAAAAAAAAATAAAGTAGGAAGCTTGGCAGGTTAGGTATATTAAATCCATTTAGATTTGTTATATTTTCAACTTACCATGGGTTTACTGTGACATAATTACATTTTAGATCAAGAGCTTTTTGTTGAGCATATACAGTAGGCTACATATAGAGTATTTGAACTTGAATTGGTCATTTTATTTTAAAGACATCCTCAAAGAGATCATAACCAGTAGGGGACAAAAGGCATAGAAACTATATTACCTATGGTCTTTTCTTTATTCTCTTTTGAAATAAGAATAAGGTCATCTGTAGCCCTATGCCAAATCATATAGCAGTATCATAGCAAAGCTAATAGCATGCTATGAAGTTGAAATAATAGAGAAAATGCATACCAGTACTTACATTCCTGAAACATAGTATTTAATAAATATTTTATTACAATGAGGAAACACTCAAATACTGAGATTTTTGAAATTCTAAAATTTTCTTCATATATTGTATGCTATTTATTCAGTATTTTGGTGGGACAAAAAAATGAAAGTCTCAAAATGATCTAGATAAAGAGGCTGGGATGTAGTTCAGCAGCTCAGTGCCTGCCTGGAAAGCATGAGGCCCTGAGTTCAATTCCTGGTAACCCCTCTAAACAAAACTGTACTACAACAGCATAAAAGACAAAGATCAAGATGAAGATTACACTTTTGATGCACAATTTCATAATGTTTATGAAAAATTTAATGACATCTACCTTTTTTGGAGATATTGAGAACTGAACCCATGGCCTTTATACTGAGCTACATTCTTATCCCTTTTTCAGTTTTTCTATTTGGATACAGGTTCTCACTAAGTGGCTAAGGTGCCCAAATTGTGCTCCAATCTGTGATTCTCTTGCCTCAGCCTTGCAGAGTGCTGGGATAACAGGTATGTGAACACATTCACCTTTATGCATATGTTTCATTGAGGAATTTGGTGTCTAAAATAAGACATAGATAAATTCACACTGTGGAAAAGAATACATCAGAATTTTTATTTTACCCTTTCTGTAATAACAATATACCTCCAAAAGCTCAAATATCAATCCACTCAAAATTGTTTTAAAACTTGAAATTGTTCAGTAAAATAAAATCTTTTGTAAAAGTTAAAAGAATAATGTAAACTTATACTTTTAGGCAAGATATAGTAGCAAGGATTAGATTTAGATACCTAAATAAACTGAAAAAGACAAAATATTTGAAACAATGGTACATAAGAGAGCATTACCAGGTGGTGAAAAACACTGACACTTGTGAGAAGGAAACAGATGAAATATTCCCCCCAGAATTTCAGCAGCTTTTTACTTGACTCCATTTCCAGGCTGAAATGTAGGGACAGAGGTAACTCAGGCAAAGCCTGGTGGACTCTGACATAGAAGGTGTGGTTGATATTTATGGAATACGAGGGTCAGAGAGACCTTGTCTTGTTACTTTTCTCTCATTGCTGGGACTAAATACCCAACACTCCAAATTAGGACAGGAAAGGTTTATTTAGCTTACAGTTTTTGGAGGTTTCATTTGTACTCAGCTGGATCCATCTGTTTCTGGACTCTAATTCTGTCCCTGTGGCCAATTTGTTTATTCATTTACTGATACTATGCTATAGTTTTCTAGAAAGTTTTAAAGTCAGTCAGTGCCAATCCTTTGACTTTCTTTTTCTTTGGTTTTGTGCTAGCTTTTCTAGATCTTTTGTTTTTGACAAAAATTTTAGACTCATTTAGTTGATAGCACAAAATAAATTGTAATTTGTGTCAGGATTACATTGAATTTATAGATTACCAGCTACTTTTTGAATAGTACTAACATTTTCCTTTATAAAACAAATATATATTGTGTTTATATCATGTTATTTCTTATAGGAAGTATATTGTGGGAATTTTTATTCAATGTAACAATCTCTGCTTTTTAAGTGATATATCAAAATCATTTACATTTATTGTATTCATATCAGTAGTTTCAGATTTATCATGTTGCCATTTGTTTTCTTTTCATTCAATCTGTTCTTTTTTCCAAATTACCTACTCCATTGTTTCAAAAATATTTTTATATATATTCTGACTGGTTTCTCTTGGTTCATTGAAAAGAAAGTTTCGTGATAATATGTTTGCTTCATTTTTGCAAGAGAGAAAATTTTTGTCTATGTCTTGTACTGTGAGTAACTACTTTTAACATATTTATACATAGAGTATTATTATCTTATTTTGCTGTTAAGTTTCATATTACTTTTCCAAAAAATTAAAAAATAAAAATTTATTAAAAGTGCACTTTAGGCTAAAATTTAATTGATAAAAATATAAAATCTACAGAATATTACATAGCAGAAAATGTAGTAAAATTGATATTAATGTTTAGTTTTTAGAGGCAATATCAGAAACATAATCCACAAAAAGAAAAAATTGAAAAGTTAATCTCCATTAAATTAAAAACTTCTGATCTATGAAGGACACAGTTTAGGAGAAGAATCACACACTGGTGGTAAAAAATCTCCACTGTATTTACACCTGCAAAAAATTTATATCCAAAATTTACAAAGAACACTTAGAACTTAATAATGCAATAATAACCAACACATTTAAAACTTGGGGCAATGATTCCTTACCAAAGGAATCAGATTCCTTACCAAAGAAATATCAAGTGTCAGCAGCTGTGTGATTCTGCCACAATTCCCACAAGTCCCAGGGAGCGTGTGCTGCCCTTGGACCTTGGCCCTCAGAGCCACACGCTTCCTGTGCGACTCCAGCCAGCATTGAGAAATGCCACACTGAATTGGGACGTTGGCTTGTGCCCAGCAGATGCCCAGACTCAGGATATCTGCTGGCCCCTCAGGGACACTCCTTAACTCTTGGACCTAATACTGCTGTTGATCTTCAGCTCCCACCTTTTCTCCCAGAACCTTGGACTACAGCGGATTAACTATGCTAGCTTGAAGGGAGATTCAGTAACTGCCTCATCCAAACAGAAGATCTCAGCAGACTCCAGTCAGTGTGGTGAGTATGCCCCTAAAATAGAAGTATACAGTGGGTAAATAGGGCCAGTAGTAAAGCTCCCTCCAACTAACTGTAAGACCTTGGTTAGTCTGGCAAGAGTGACTCCTTCCTGCACACAGAGAACATCAGGCAGGGGGAAGGAGTGTGCCAATAAGGCCTCCCCCAACTTGGAGAAAATCAAAAGGGCTTATGAGACACACAGGCATACAATAGGGACACAAACACTATAGACAGGGAGATTTGGTGACCTGGGATAACCTGAAGATAAAGTAACAGCAGGAACTAAAAGTTGACCTACATCAACACCACTAGGCTTGTCACCCAGGAAGAATACAGTACTCACCTAACAGGCCCTGCAATGGGAAGTCAGGTGACTGGCCCACCTATTCATTGTGGGACCCAGCAATTGGACAAACATCAACCTTACATTAGGACCCCAAGATACACACTACCAATAGTTGACACTAGTGGGACTGAAGGACCAAATATTAACTTGAAAGAGGAAAATGGCAAAACAAAAAGGCAAAATGCAATCTCAAACATCTAGTCCACCAGGAGCAAGTACAGGAGACACTGAAATAGAGGGCTCCAAAAGTAACACACCTGAAATCTCTGAAAAGATAGCAAGTGAAATTTAAAAAGAAAATTCCAGGAGGCTATAGAGGAAATCACATTAGAAGTACTCTCCCATGTACAGATAGAAATAACAAGCTTAGTAAAGGAGTTGCTGAGTGCAGCTAAAGAAGAAATAGAGAAAAAAGTGCAGGAGCATGGGAAACTGAATGAAACCTTGAATGAACAATATAGAAAACAAGCAGAATTTATGAAACAAACTCAAAGGGATATTCAGGGGAAAAAAATTCTATTCAAAGCTGGAAAAACCATGTAAATGAAGCTGAGGATAGGATTTTGGACCTTGAAGACAATATCACAATTAGTGATCATGAAAGGATAGAACTTTTAAAAATAACAAAGCAGCATGAAATGACAATCCAGCAGCTTCAAGATGATGCCAACAGAAACAATATAAGATTAATAGGCATGAGTGAAGATGCAAGAGCAAATGCAAATGACATAGGTAAGCTATTCACAGAAGTAAAAGAAATTTTCCCAAACATAGGTAAAAAATCTGATATGCAGATAAATGAGGCATATAGAATGCCAGTCACTACCAACATAAATCTACGCCCAGACATATAATAATTAAGATCTCAGACATACAACATAAAAACAAAATACTAAAAGCTGGTAGAGAAAAGACACAACTCACCTATCAAGGAAAGCCCATTAGAATCACAGCAGACTTTTCAGCGCAAACCCTCAAGATGAGCTTAGAGTGAAGTATTTCAAGCCCTGAAAGAAAACAACTTTCAACCCAGACTGATGCACCCAGAAAAATTTTCATCCAAATTTAATGGAGAAACAAGACACTTCCATGACAAATAACAACTGAAGAAATTCACATCCACCAAACCAACCCTACAAAGAGTACCAAAAAACATACTAGATAAAGATAAAAATGACCACAATCCCCAGAACAACAACAGAAAGAAACCACCAGGTAGGATAAGCAATTAAACAAGGGGGAAAAGCAGAAAGAAAACAACTGGAGAATAACATGGCAAAGTCAAGCCAGTACATATCAGTGATATCCATAAATGTAAATGGCCTCAATTCACCTATCAAAAGAGAAAGGTTGACAGAATGGATCAAGAAACATGATCCCACAATATGCTATATACAAGAAACACATCTGACCCAAAAGGAAACTCATAGAATAAAACTCAAAGGACGGAAAACAGTATTCCATGCAGCAGGAACCCAGAAAAAAGCAGGGGTAAATATTCTATTTGCACATAACATGAACTTCAAATCTAAATTGATTAAAAGAGATAAAGAAGGTCACTACATACTCATTAGTAGAAAAATTCAAGAGGAAGAACTAACAATTATAAATATATATTCACCAAACACAGGGACAGCCAACTATGTAAGACAGATACTAATGGACATGAAAAACCAAATACACAAAAACACAATTATAACAGGGGACCTTAACAGCCCATTGTCACAAAGAGATGTATCAACTAGACAAAAAGTCAGCAAAGAAATAATAGAACTGAATCATACCTGTGAGCAACTGGACTTAGTAGATGTTTACAGTGTTCACCTAACCACATCAGAATACACATTCTTCTCAGCTATGCCAGGGAAATTCTCCAAAATAGACCACATATTATCCCATAAAACATTCTTAAGTAACTGCAAAGATATTGAAATTATCCCATGTGTAATACCTGACCATAGCACACTGAAAAATGGAAATTAATAGCAAAAGAAACTGCAAAAACTGCATAAATAAATGAAAATTAAATAACAACCTTTTCAACAACCAGTGAGCTACAGAGGAAATTAAAGAAGAAATAGAGCAATACCTACAATTCAATGAAAATGCAGAAACAACATACTGTAATCTGTGGGATACAATGAAAGCAGTCTTAAGATGGAAATATACAGCAATAAATTGTCATATCAATAAAACAGAATGAGCACAAAAAAACAAACTAATGCTTCATCTTAAGCTTCTAGAAAAAGAAGATCAAGTTAAACCCAAACCTCATAGAAGAGAGGAAATTGTAAAGCTTAGAGCAGAAATCAATGCAATTGAAACTATAAAAACAATACAAAGAATTAATGAATCAAAAAGCTGGTTTTTTTTTATTTAAAAGAGAATAAAACAAAAGGGGGCAGTAAAGAGCAGATCAGAAGAGGACAACATAGGCAACACAGTACTTTACATTAAGTCAACTGGACATCAACAGTATCTAACACCATATCTCTTACTCTGCTATAGTTGAGCATAGTTTCAATTACAATAATATCAAACATAACACAATAGTATAAAGCCATGCATATAGTGAAAGGATTCCAGGGCTTTCTAAACCGAATAACAGAAAATGATCAATGGGTATTATAATATCTCATTTTTGATAAAAAAGAAAAAAATTTGTTTGAACTATCACACATATTCAAATTCCAATAAGACACAATGTGGTAGATAGAACCAATGGTAATAGAACAAAAAAAGCATGGTAGGACTTCTAAGAATGATAATATTAAATCAGCAATAGCTGTCATAATGTTTTCTTCA
>PVJX010020837.1:0-32779 GCA_004027295.1 Dolichotis patagonum
AAAAGCAACCAAGACAGAATCTGGTACCTGGAGTTGGACCATTGCTGTGACTGCACCTGACCAGGTGGTTCAAGAGCCTTTGGGAATGACTTGTGTGAAGAGTTTGGAAAGGAACAGAGATGTCACCTGAAAGCTTTGAGCTGGAATGACTTATGCTGTTCTGTATAGGAGATTCTGGTTACAGCTTAGAAGACCAGAAGGCTGATAAAAATCCTGCCGGTAAAGACCAGGCTCGGGAGGATTCTGCTGGAAAGAAGGACTACATTGGTTGTTAGACTCCACATGGCAAACAGTTTGTCTGCATTTTGCTCAAATCAAGAGACTGCCTGAGACTGAGATTAAGTATGACAGACTAATTAATCTGACAGAAGAAATTTCAAGGCAGTCAGATTTTGAGGCAGCGGCATGGCTATTGTTGGAGGCTTTTAGATAGATTTATGTTGTGAATCAAGAACATATGAGCCTAGCAGGATGATTTAAAACATTGTGAATTTGGTTATAAAGAAAGCTCTAGTAAAGTTGTGGACTACAAAGACAGAGCTGAAGAGACTTCAATTGCTAAGAAGGAATAGGAGAATAGAAAAGATGACATGGAACCATAATGGGAAAAGACAATGGGTCTTCACCCTTTGCAGCCTCAAAACTGCAGTGAAAGACTTTGCTTAGTGGAGAAAGCTGAAGAATGTCATGTTTCAGAATGGTGTCGGTGGCCACATGAGGTTCCAAAATGGTGGCAGCTGCATCAGGTTCCTGAATGGTGATGGCGCAGAGAATCTGTTCCTCAGAAGATGGTTCAGAGTGCTCAGTGATCCAGGCACTCCACCCTTACAGCCAAGAGAGGAAAGCCTGGCTACTGCTCCTACTGGCAACAGACCTCGGCATCATTCACAGGGTGCTGGTTTTAGGTGTGTACAGCATGCCAGAGTCCTGAATTTAAAAAGGCTTCCATCCTGATTTCAGAAGGCCTGAGAGGCCAGGCTTTGTTCTCCTGAGAGGGCAGTGTGTGAAGCTGTGAGTGTGAAGTCAAAAGTGCAATGGAGAACCCAGAAGTTTGGAAAAGACAGGATTGTGGATTGTCTAAGGAAATCTTCAAGGAGGGAGCAAAGCTAGCCCAAGAGAGAAGCTGTTGGAGCTACAACCACCCAAAGTGCCTCACTCAAGTCTTTTAAAGTTCAAAATCAGATTACTTCAGATGCTGAGCATCAAACTCCAGGATTTCATTTTTGGCCTGCTGGATTTTGGACTTCCTTTGGTCCCTTCTTGGAATCTTCTTGTTCCTTGGTACAAAATGGTACCAAGGAACAAGGTTTATCTTGTGCCATTGAATATTGGAAATGTTTAGCTTTGTTTTCATCTGTACAGGGAGTTATAGCTAACAGTTATTTCAGATCTTGGAGGAGACTTGGGACTCGAATTTTTCAGCAATGCTGAAACTGTTAAGATTTTGGCAATTCTTGGAGATAGACTAAATGTCTTTTGCATAAAGGATGTGTATGACTCTTTGGGGGACCAGGGTAGGATGTTAAGTTTTGTGTTTAAAGCCTCATGCATCATAGGGAGTGGGTTTTTCAAACATGGCTGAGTCTAGTGTTTGTGATTGTTTCATTGTCTAGTGCTGGGATTGGCAGTGTGAGTGCTACACTTGCTTAGGGCTGGGTAGCCGGCATACAATACAAGGGAGGGAAGGATGCATGCTTTCCCTTTTTGCCCTTTTTGCTCTTGTTGCTTGTGACTGCCATGAATGGCTGCCTCATAGCTATATCACCCTGCTTTGCAGCCAGATGACTATAAATTGAAACCTCCCCAAAACTGTAAGCTAAATAAACCTTTCCTTCTTTCATTTTGGGCATCAAGTATTTTGTGAGAGAAAAGTAACCAAGACAACAATATTCCATTCTTTGGATATATTATAGTTTGTTTATTAATTTACTTGTTGGGGTGCATTTGGATTGTTTTTACATTGTTAATTATCATCTATAAAACAATATGAACAATATAAATTTCATGTATAGATTTTATAGGAATTGAAGTTTATATTTCTCTTAGGCAAATTCTTGGGAATCTTACTTCTCTGTCATAGAGTATAACTTCTAAAGAATCTTCCAAGTTGTTTCCCTGTATGGCCTTGCCATTTTGCATTCTTGCCAGCCATATGCAAGAGTTACAGTTGCTCTATGTCCTTGCCAACACTTGGTTTTTTCAGTATTAGTGGGTTTTTATTTTTTAACCATTCAGTAAATGTAAAGTGCTGTTTGCTAACCCAGTCAACAAGGTAGGGTGACCTCAGAAACCCTTGAAGCATAGTTGTTCTGTGACTTCTGATTCCCAGAGTAACTCTGTCTTAAGCAATTAACTCCTTCTCAATATGGTTCTTAATTATGTCACTCTCAAATATGATATGTGCGGCAATAAATTTCTTCTCCAACTCCAGCCTGCTATGTAGAAGGATCACTTCCAGATTAAAAGCCATCATATCTGTGGTGTTTTTTTTAGGTTCTAATGCTGCAGGTCCTCTGTTTCTCTCTGGAGCTTGACCCTCTATGAGTTCATCATTTATTTGTGGAAACACATTCTCCTCCCTGAGTGTGAGGGGTTAGAATTTCAGACTGCTTCATTTCTTTTCTCTGCATTGTCTTCAGTTTCTCTGCAACTCTAGCTTTCCTTTTGGGCTTTTCTTGATGCCCAGAGCTCTTATTTTCATCTTTGCTAAGTTGTTTCTATGTGTCTGGATTCCAGGTTCCAGAAAGGATATGATATACTTCCAGTCTTTAATCCACTGTCTTTAATTTCCACTTTTATTTTTCTTTATGGCTGATTAATTATGCATTAAGTACATACTATATTTTCCATATCCATTCATCTGTTTACCAGGGCCAAGGCTGATTCTTTATCTTAGGGATTGTGAGTGTAACAATAAACATGGGCATGTGGGTCACCTGCTGATTTCATTTCATTTTCTTCTTTCTTTCTTTCTTTCTTTCTTTCTTTCTTTCTTTCTTTCTCTTTCTTTTCTCTCTCTCTCTCTCTCTCTCTCTCTCTCTCTCTCTCTCTCTCTCTCTCTTCTTTTTCTTCTTTTTTTGTGTGTGGTATTGAGGATCAAAAATAGGGAGTTTGCTATTTTCCCAGACCTTTAAATTTTTAATGGGGGAATGACAGGGCCTCACTAAGTATCTCAGGCTGAGCTCACACTTGTGAGCCTGCTGCCTCCCTGCGCTTCTCAGAGTGCTGAGACTGCAGATGTCATCAACACACCCAGCATTTGCTTTTGATGTACATGCAGCAGGGGGATAGCGAGAACATGTGGAAGTAGCATGTTTCCTCCACCACAAACTTCTACTATGATATTTTTGTTTTAGAAACAGCTGATCACGGACTGAAACATTTGAAACTCTGAGCCAAAAAAACCCTTTCTTCTTTTAAATTGTGTATTTCAGGTATTTTGTCCCAGAAACACAAAACTGACCAATCAAAGATTCATCTTTGTTAATCCTCATAACTTCTTATGTCTTAGAAAGATACAATTATACATAGATATCTAATGTTAGGAAAGAAAAATAGCATTTTATTTTAAAGTTTAAACTAATCAATCATACTGTCACATTCTTGGAAATAAATTATAATTTTGAAAAAATCTAATGTATACAAGATTTACTATTATTTAACATATTTATGAAGGTAGAATTAAATTACAATTTTATTTTTAATGATTTTCCCCAAATAACTAAGTAATGATTAAGCTAGCAAACATTAAACATTAAAAATAACTGATATCAATACTTCTTTACAGAAAAACTAATACATTATTATAATTAGTTTCTGGTAAAAGAAAATGACTCAATTCTGAGTTTTTGACCTAATTAATAAAAATTTGTCTACCTTTTAGTGTCTAATATTTTTAGAGTAAGAACTATAGAGGTTGGTTTCACTGGAACAATGCCAATTAACATTTCTATGCTGTATAATTTTACAGTCTAAATGCTACTTCTTAAGAAGTCTTATTTTTCACATAAAGAAATAGAATGAAGAAACTTAGTACATTTCTCTTGTTTACAAACCTTGAATGAAAGGGGCCGAAGTAAGCCTGAGTAGCCTGGCACTCAACCTGGAACTAACATAGTATCTTATCTCTAGAGAAGGGGGTAGTAGTATTTTTCATCTTAAGAATCTTTAGCATAGAAATCTGTTCTAAAAACAAAGGAGAATACATTCCCTGTGTGTGTGTGTGTGTGTGTATGTGTGTGTTTTGTATGATTTTTGTTTGGCATACCTCCGTAATTTGGGTAAGGATTGTGTGTTGGTTTCATATGGGAAAAAATTCTGTCAGGCATTAGTGCATTCTAATGTTTTGCTGTTCACTTTCAGCTTTTCTTTGATGTCTTTACATGTTGATGTGTGTACGAACAGCATGAGACAATCATCAAGTGTTGAATGCCACATTTGAGAAGGGTCATAATGTTACAGTTTTAAAACTTTAATGAGCAGAGGCAAGTTGATACTATTTTGCATATGATGTTATGCTCTCTCTCTAAAGTGGATCTATTCTTGTAGTATTTTGCATTTTTTGAGAGCTTCGTTTAAAAAACACTGTATATTAGTAACAAGTAAAGTTGCTGCTTTATTCTCTTTTCCTTATCTTTTCCCAAATCTCTTCCTCAAATGTTGTTCTGTTTAAAAAAGAAAACAAAAACTTATCTGAAAGGGAAAATCAGGCAGCTCAAATAATTGAATGCTGCAGTGTTCTGAGTATTAATCAGCTTTGCTTGCACAGAAAATGAACAATGTGTTTTCTATTATAAAAATGTGTTTTTCTTAACTTTGGTAGAAAAATAGAGATATATGAGAGGCTATAATCTTTGAATAATTTAAAAACTTTACTGTTTTAGTATTTGTCATGAGGTCTCTTACTGAGGAATTGAGACTTTGGATGGGTAAATCTTTAGGGAGCAAATATGCCTACAGATGTAAGATTTTCTTCATTTATCCCTTATGGAATCTCTGTTTTCTTCTAGATATTGACAAAACAAAACAAAACCATAGTTAATCCCTTTGCAATCCTTTGAAGTTTTATTTGCTTCTTAAATAATGATTTACTAAGATTTCTGAACCAAAAGTTTTTTTTTAGCCATCCAAACTTTAATTTTTATTTTCTATCTCTTCTTGAGCTAATCCTAACTCAGATAACATCACTCTAGTATATGGTGGAAATTTTAAAGATTGGCTTTCCTTTAACAATGTGTATGTTTCACAATAGGAGAGGTTTTACAGCCCGGGAGAGTCATGCAACTTATTCTTTTAATAGATATTTGGAAAAAGAAATCTTTGTTCACATTCATATGTATACAAATACGATTTCTGCTATTTTGTATGTGCATTGATGATGCTGTAAAGTACACGGCATGAACAGTCACAGTTAGAATGGCTACATAGAGAGTCTGTTTGCATGTCACAAAGAACCTGATCTAGAACATCATTGCTAACCCTTAGCCCCAGTGTTTTTGTTGGTGTTATTTGTAATCCAATGAAGTCAAAGGTAAAAATACACCCATAAAAATCACACACATGCTTACAATCTGGCTTCAGTACAATGAGCTGATTTTATGCCATTTTCTTTTTGTATCAGCAAGATGAAAATTTCATTTGAACAAAAGTGGAGAGATAAATTATGGCAGTGACATCTCATCTTATCTATGATTTTGTTTTGATACAAACCATGATTACTAATAATAGACACATAATTTCTTGTGGTGAGTTTATCTTTTTTCTTATGTTTTTATCAAGGCTTTTAGCAAATACGCTATTCTTCAGATGATTTCCCAGTATGCTCTGGTTCAGACTCATAACATAAAATGAGTTATTTAAATGAGTAATAATTACTAAAGTGTAAACAAAGTTATTGTTTTCCCTTCGATTTTGATGGAATTCACATAATTTTCTCTCTCGATTAATGGAAAGATGGAATGTGTAGAAGAAATTCAGTTTAAAAATTCACCCAAATATGACAAGACAGTCAACCAGGAGTTTTGTTAACATATAAGAATATAAATTGTATTATTTTCACTATTATTTAAGTTATCCAAAATTAGTGGACTGCATTTTTTATTAGATAGAACTTTTTTCTTCTGTTGATAATAGAAATATTAGGCCAAAAAAGAGAAACATACAGACAGAGTTAGAGAATTAACAAATAGTTGAGACCATATTTGGATGCTTACACTGGCCAGAATTTGCTAGAGTGAACCTCTGTGCTAGGAATACAAAAATGAGTGAGAAATGGTTACTGTCCTATGCTGGTGGAGAGGTGGAAATATGGAAAGACATTATAAAGAATTAATTTGCTATCTGTAGACATATTAAATTGCAAAGGAAGGCAGCATAATTAATGCTAATCTAAGGTTTAGGGTAAAGGAATATCTTACCTGACACTGATAATTAATTAAAAAAATAAAAATTTATTTGGCTTACAGTTGTGGAGGTTGCGAAGTCCAAGAGCATGGGGTTGAATCTGCTCAACATCCATTGAAGGCTTTCTTGTTATGTTATGTCATGGCTGTGGGTGTTACATGGTGAAACAGAGCAAACTGCCAGAGGAAGCCACTCCCTTGATAACCACTAATCTATTATTCTATGAATGGCTTGATCCATTCATGGGCCAACATCCTCATGATTCAGTCACCCCCTGAAATCCCACTTGCAAATACTATTCACACATGGCTTTGGGAATTACATTTTCAATACATAAATTCCAGGAACACTCCCAAAATGGAGCAGAAAAAACAAAAAAGGAAAATCTTTTTGCAGAAATATTGAGTCTAAAACAAAGCACAGTGTACCAGTGACCTGGAGGAAGAAACTAATCCAGTGTGCCTAAAATATAGAACATGGGAAAGAGCAGTTGGAGAGGTCACAGATATGTACTATGAAGACCTTACATGCTAGGATAAAGCGTTTTATGTTTTTGGAAAGAATAAGTAATGGAAAAAAGGGTGATCGAGAGATCTTATTATGGATGGTCTCTCTCTTTAAAAATTTTTTATTTTAAAGAGTATAAAACAGAATAAAACCAATCAAAACAAACCAGTGCAAAAGATACAAGACTTAAAATATTACAAAATCAACAATAGCTACCACAATGCCCCCTGATGTCCTCAAAATAGCTGCAGATAACCTCAGATATAGTACAAATCAAACAGAACAGAACAGAAGCAATAAAAACAAAACAATGAATGCAATAAAGGATTTCAAAAGAAGCCTATAGTAAATCCAAAATTGCTACCTGATATATCTTGCCATCCCTGAAACAGCTGTTCCTGCCATTGGATATGACATAATCAAACAAAACAAAATAATAAAACCCAACCCAACAAAACAATGGAAACGATATTGAACTTCCAGAATACCATAGGGAATCAACAATAGCTGCAACCCTCAGAAGGAGAGCCCCCTAGATGTTGCACTGTGTACCACTATCCCCTGAACCTATGATCAGACCACTGGCCATAGACTACAGTGTTAGTGAAACACTAAAGCACCACAGGCATCCAATTGCTTTTCACCTCCATAGCTATCATCACAGCCTGTGTTTTCTGGATAAGCTGGTAGCTTATGGTGGGGTATGGGGGATGTGTGTTTGTACTTCTCATTTGCCAGCCCATGTGCTGGAAGGGGCTGGGTTGTGTCTCAGTGTGGCAGTGGCCTGTGCATGGCATTGGTTCCCAGAGTGGGCTTGCTTGCTGGTGTGGCTTTGTTCTCTCCACCCACTGTTCGTGAATGATTCTGACTCATGGGAAGAGGCTGGGGCTGCCTGTTCCAGTCCTGCAGCAGCCCACACATTGGATGGTCTCTCTTAGTCACTAATAAACTTAGCAGTTAGTTTTGATCAAGATATTGAATATAATTGACAAAACTGTGTTGGTCAAAAAATTTAACTAATATGAGACATGGTTTACATTAAATCATCACAATCTCATTTTTAAAATCTTTCCCCTCTCTCCACAGTATTTTGTCTTTTACTTCGAGTGTTCTATTTTTAAAAACATTCACAAATTTACTTCGTTTAGCTGATCGATTCTGTGACATTTGCACATATATAAATATATAAAATAAAATATTGTTTAGGCAAAACAGGTGTTTTTAAGCTTTTGGTGGAAAATTGAAACAGATTATTTAAGAATTACATACAAACTTATAGCAGCAAGCTACTTTTATGCAAAATTTTTTCTTTGTAAAAAATGTTAATCTTAAGGGAAGTGAACATATGTTCCAAAGTCATAACTTTGTCCTAAAGTTGAAGAAAGCCAGTTTTTCCACCATGATGTTATCCCAAATTTTAATTACATCCTTAAACCAAAAATGTTTACGATTAGAAAGTATCAAAGCATTTAGAACAAAATTAATTGAAACTGCTGACAGTAAATAAAAACAGGTACTTCTCTAGATATTTTAAGTCTTTTGTGCATCCAGAGTTTTAGAGGGAAAATTTTCAGGCACTGAAAATAGTAAATAATTCTAACATGAACACTGATTTCATTCTTAAAAATATCATTGATTTTGTGGAAGTGTAGAACAAAATTTAATCAGTTTTATTACTTATGAATTTTTTGAATGAACAATCAAATCCTTGTCCTAAAAGTAAAATAAGTAAATAAAAGACAAAACATAAAGTCGGAAAACATAAGCCAAGAACCACAAAGAGTTACTGTCTGCAGCCTGAAAGACAGAAGCACCATAATCCATTTTACTGCCTGATCAGCCAGTTCTTTTTTGTTGTTGTTCTTGTTAAGAACAAAGTACTTTAGATCGGTTGGAAATTAATGACAAACAAAGGAAAGGCTGGGAAAATAGCTGGAGATCTGCCGGCAAAGCAGCGTGATCCACGATGGGCCTTTCCCGTTAAGCAGGGTGAGAGGTAAAGTGTTGAGATCCTGACGGAGCGGTTCCCTAAGCAGGCTGGAACTGGACATGCCCGAGAAAGACGGGTTTGTGTATGTGTGTGGTGCATACGGTGAGGAAGACAAAAGTTGTTGGCTTCCTAATTTTGCTTACAGCTGGCAAACGCAGACTAATTCAGTGATCCTGCCTGGCCTTAGAGAAATTTTGCAGACAAACCCCTGCCCCTGCTGCCCTCCTTACTGTGGTTTTCAGAAGCTAAGTAGGTTGGATAATTCTATATTATAGCCAGAGGCAAGAACCTGTGCTAAATGTAAAGGTTTGCTGCCTTGTTTTTCATTTACCCTGAAGAATTTTCAAAATCAATATAGAGCTTTTTCCCCTCAAAGGACTGAGTAGATCATTTTACCTGTTTAATATTGACTTATTTAAAATTCTAGTTTTAGTAGAAAATGATTTTTTGGCATTTTTAAAGTTGGGATGATTTTATCTTGATTTCTCTCTTACATTACAAATTTTGGGAAAAAAACTGGTATTAATTCTGGTATATATGTAGAGAAAAATATTTTTGAATTTATTCCTAAAAATTTAAGATACATTGAACAACATAGCACCAAAATAAAAAATGCATCAAGCCCATCTATCACTATCTGCCATTACCCACTATTGATATACTGGTCTACTTCCAAAAAGGTTTTTTATGTTTTCTGATCAGATATATCAGCACATATAAAATATAGACACAATAAAATGCTCACAAATGTATAAAATGTGTATATGTTTATACCTAAACATGTGTACATGTTAACTAAACCAAATTTGCAGTATTTTGAATAGTTTTAATGATGCTTTGTAGCCTAACAATTGTCATTGAGTGGTCTTCAAAAACAATGAATTTTAAAGTATCCAAAGGACAGGAGGATGTAAATGCACCATTTTTTATTTTGTCCTTCATGTTTTTGGATTGTTATTAAAATAAAAAAGTATTTTTGTTTATAAATATTCTATTCATCCTTGAAAGAATTACTGGGCCAAAGTGCAACAACGAACATTTTAAAAAGAGTTTGATGAATATTTCAAATTTACCTCTGGATAGAGTATATTAGTTTCTCCCTTTGTGTAGTCTACAAGAGAGACCTTTTATTGTATTCTCATAGGAACTGGGTGATGTATAGTGCTCAGAACTTTGCTGGCTTTGTGGGCAAAGCTGGTTCAGTTGTTTGAATTATTTTTTACATTTCTGTCTGGGTTCCACCTTGGTAGCCCCATAAGAAATATATTTTTTTCTTTTGAAAATAAAAAATAATCATAATATCTGTCTCATGGGAGGAAACTGGGAAAGCACAAATATGTGAAAGTGTTACATAAATATTAGGAATTAACATTTTTAAGCCAGTTGCTGATAATATTCTCTGTCCTTTGCTGTAATCATCTTAGTCTGATGTTCCTGGAGCCCACATGGCATTTATGCAAGTTTAATCTTAGCCTCAGCTACTGTGGACAGTCCATGAAAACCAAGACTTTCCTTTCCCACTGGGATTCTGTTGCAAGCTCTTGCAGATTTCTCTCTGCATTCTCCCACAGGTCCTTTTCCAATGCCCACATCTCCTAGCTGGATTCCTTTTGGCAGACCACGTTGCAGAGGTGGGGATGACCCAGACAATACCACTCAACCAATGGGAGTTGAGTGTCAGTGGAAAAATATTTCATCTCCTGTTCTGATGGACAATTCTGGAAGGTGTTTCACATTGCATACTGAGTGTTGCTGTGATCTGTGTTTGTACCCCAGAATTCATGTGTTGGAAATGTGATTCCCATTGCAATGTTATTGAGAGGCGGAGCCCTTACGAGAATATTAGGTCATAAGGAATTTGCTGCTATGAATGAATTACTCCATTTGTGAATAAATGGATTAAACATTTATGGTGGGAGTAACTTCGTTATAAAAGATTTCTTTGCCATACTTGATCACTTTGCCATGCGATGACCTCTGTCAAACCAAGAAGACCTCCATCATGCTCTTGCACTTCCTCATCTGCAGACTGGGATGAAAAATAACATCTGGCTATAGTTAAGTGCTGCGTGGTGTCCTGCCAGGGACTGAACCCAGTGACCTGCTGATTTCTGTTCCTGGTTTAGGGTGAGGTTAGAATCTATAAAACCTGGTGATGGTGTACTGCAGCATACTCATTCATTTTCTTCTTTTTACAAGAATGTCTTCACATTCTATATCAAGATGTAATTTCTTGCCATACTTTCTCTTTCACATTTATAATACATAGTTATATATGTAAAGTTAATACAATTTAAGCAACACTAAGTATTTTCATGTATTTTGGCATCTTCAAAATACATTACGACTTTAAAGAAATCAATGGAATTCTTATCTGAAAACTATTTCTCTAATATAAAACCAGGTGCATAACATTTCTCCAGATGAGCGCACTAACAGGTAGTTGCTGTTGCTTTGGAAGGCACTGAGGGTAAGTTGTGGGAAGGTGTCTTATTCTAGGGCAGCAATCAGTAACTATGGGACAGCAGTTGCTTACAGCATCTTAACCAAATCTGAATTTTGTTTAATTATTTTTATAAAACAAGGGATCAATGAATCAAAAAACAAGACCCAATACAGTTGCTCAAGGAATTGAGATCTTTTTTACTTCCCTGTCAATTATCTCCTTTTTACGAGCTTTATTAGGGTTTGATTGACAAATTTTATATACATTTATGATATATAGGATGTTTCCTTATATGTATATACTGCAAAATGATCAAATAAAACTCACTAACATATTTATGACTCAATATACTTATCATTACTTTTTTGTGGTGAGAATACTTCAGATTTAGTCTCTTAGCTTTTCAAGTATACAACACATTATTAGCATAGTCATCATTCAGCAAAAATAGATGTCCAGACCTTTCCTCTCCTGTGTGACTGACACCCTTGAATCATTATCTTCCGTTCTATACTCCTAACACTAGTAGCCAGAGGTGCAGTATTATTCATTTTTACCTAAAAATTTTAATGTTTAAGTGATCTTCATGCTTTCAGAGGTATACATAACATAGGGCAATCACAGCACTCTGTTTGATTGAAGATGTTTTCCATTTTTGCACTGTATTTCACGAGTAAAATGATCAGATTTTAATCATGGAGTAGAATTTTCCATGGTTTTGGCTCAACTGTCAAGACTTAAAGAAATGCCACCTTATCAAAGGGGTCTTTCCAAATTACCTAAAATATGTATCATTCCAATCACCCTCTTGTTAATTTATTTTAGACAATTAACACCATTTATAGATATATAATTATTTGACTATTTATGTGTTCATTTGCATAAACTCTTTAACAGCAAACATTATACCTGACCTGTTCATATTAGTACTACTAAGGTCTACTACTAATGCAGGTACTGTACAATGCCTCCTTATTAGGGAAAGAAAAGACACGGTGGTTTAAGTATTTACATTTAAGAAAAATATTCCTTAGTTTCTCAAATATTGTTTAAGCTGATGGTTATTGGACAAGAAAAACAAATAACACAGGTTTGCCTTTCCTGCTAACAATAGAAGTTGCATCTCTGCTAAAACCTTATCCAGAAGTATTCAAAATGCATTGTGAATTATAGGTGACATTGACTTTTTTTAGCAATGGTAGGAATTACAGAGTCAGAATGAGAAGTGCAAATGGATTTAAAATATTCCTGGTAAAGCAATGTCTGGCATTCATGATGCAGGTTACAGATTCAATATACTTATATACTTTTCTGATTCTGAAGAAAATCCATACCTCAGGATTAATAAAATGCAGCTTCTTTGTGTGGGCTGACTTCTGAGGATGTGTTTGTGTGCGTGTGGTATTTGCACATATTCATGTGGGTGTCCTCACGTAGTAAGATGATGTGAATTCAGATGAAAAGGTTACAATGAGAAATCATTAGAAAAATGTTTAGAAAATGTGTTAGGAAACCACAGTTTTTTCTTTTTGCCTCCTTGATGGAGAGAGCAGTGAAAAGCATCTTGCCCTTATTTATAGTGAATCCGTTCTAGGTCATAACACTTTCTATTCAAGAGTGACAGCAAGTGCCAAGAAGCACTTTAGAGTATTATTTTTTTGGTAAACTTATTTAGATCTTGGATTGCTGAAAATTTCTGCAATGTAAATAATATCCAACGCCAGTTGATGGCTCAAAGATTCCTCCACAGGAAAGCTGGGGAGTCCACAGCCTTTCTGCAGGTCCTTCTTGATTTTCCATGTTTCTGAGTTCGTTTGTTTGGACTATCATTACTCTTTTTTTGGCTTGTCAATACCTCTTGAGCTTGTCTATTGGAATTTTAGGGCTGCTGTGACAAAACTCTACAGACAGGGTGGCTCACACACAGAAATTAATTTTCTCACAGTTTGGAAGCTGGAAATCCAAGATTCAGGTGTCTGAAGGAGTGTTTCCTTCTCGGGGTCATAAAGGAAGAGGGTGGCTAAAGATTTCTCCTTGGCTGGACAGTGTCCTATTTCCTACCTATCTTTATAACACCTTCCACCCTTATACCACTATTCAATTCTCTCTTCTCTTAAAGGCACCAGAGATATTGGACCTGTCCAAGTGACTTCACTTTCATTAATGACTTCTTTATCTACTATTTCCACTAAGGTTGAATTATGGGATATTTGGGATTAGGACTTTAACATGTGAATTTGTGGGCAGAATACAATTCAACTCATGCAAATTTGCCTTCAGTGGAGTCTATCCTTGATGTGTGGAGTCAATTCTTTTTGTTTTTTTTTTTTCCTTTTTGAGACAGGGTCTTGCTGTGCAGTTCAGGCTGGCCTTGAGCTCACTTTGTAGCTCAGGCTGGTCTTAAACTTGTAACAATCCTCTTGCCTCAGACTCCTGAGTGCTGGGATTACAGGAGTGTGCTATCACGCTTGGCTGTGGAGTCAATTCTAAATAAGGATGGTGTAGAAAAACGACTATGTCCCCAGTAACATGAGGGATTTCCTGAAATAGGTGGGTACAGCTTGAGACTTCAAAACTCACATATCCAAAGAGATGGGATTTCTCAAAGCCCTACTGAGTTTTCTAGATCTGTATATCTGGTCCTTTGGTTCCTGAGTGCATGTTTCATTGTGTTTGTATCTGTTTGCATGGGTGGTGATGAGATACCCTGCTCAGTTCTTGAGAAATTTCTCTCCTTTGAGTGGGGGCTGTCACTTAAAGTTGAGCATCAAAATCATTGTAAACCTAATTCACAAAACAAGAAAAAATGACATTCTTTTGTTAAAACAAACCATACTATATATGAAATTCTATTGCAAGTCCCTAATTAAAACCAATTTCTTCTGTTTTATCAAATGTTGTTTTAGATTACACACACACACACACACACACACACACACACACACACACACAAACACACAATGGCCAGCACTGCTATTGATGTATTAACAAGCAATGCTGTCTTCCAGAAAGCTGCTGTAGGTGGAATCACCATTCAGATGACAATTAAGTACTAAAGTTAAGCCTTGCTTTATCATCTCTTGATGCAGTAAAGTAACAATACCACTTATTGACTATTCACTAAGTACCAATTGTAACTGTACAAGGGAGGTTTTATCCCTGTTTTCAAATAAAAAAGCTGAATCCTAGCATGCAATGTCAGTCTTGACTAAGGTATGACTTTCCCAGCACCCAACCTGTTTTTAAGCAGCCACATTGTTCTTGGCAAAAAAATTGCAGCATCAATACAAGTGCTGCTGTCAGCAAACACAAGGCAAGATGTAAAGAAGAGATAAGGCAGAGCATGGAGTCTTCCCAGCACAAGGACATCTGATAACATCCAAAAATTCATACCAGATTCCCTGAGAACTTTGACCACTGATGTTTGCTCAGATCTCGTCACATGAAGTCCCTTACCTGACCCCCTGACAGGATACCTTGCCAGATTTCCTCACTTGACCTGCCCATTTCTGGGTCCTGTTTTCCTTTGTTCCCCACAGATGGTCTTTTCATGCTCTATCTGCCTTCCCCGAGTATATAAAGTCTTGTGCCTTGTTGCCATCCCAGAAGCCTGAGGGGTGGTCAGTGACTCATGTTGTTCATTACATGTGTGTCTTAATACTTTGGGACCATAACGGTAAAATGCCGTAGACTAATTTATAACCAATGATATTTGTTTCTCACAATGCTGGAGATTAGACAGTCTAAAATTAAGGCCCTGACAGTTGCTGTGTTTGGTGAGGTCTTACTGAGATTTATAGATGGTGACTTTTGCTGTGTTTTCACCTTGTGAAAGGGGTGAACAAGCTCCTACAAGCCTCTTTAAAAGGACAATAATCCTATTCGTGAGGGGTCTTTGCTCGTGGTCTAGTCACCTCTTAAACATTCCACTTTTTTTAAACAGTATTATTCTCACAATGAGATTTCAACATGTGAATCTTGCAGAATATAAATGTTCAAGCCATAGCAATATTTAAGTGTATTATTTAAATGACACAACTAGTAAATGGTTTGCCTCGTATTTAAATTTGGGTGTGCCTGAAACTTAAGCCCATTTTGAATTCCCTTAATCACTGTGTTACACTGCTAGATGTTTTGCTTCAATTTAAAACTACAGCCAAGTGGCTCTTCCTAATCCAGATAGCCTAGTTTTTGGCATCCAACTTGACCTGGCAAGCTCATTTGAAATCCCAGGATGTCATGAGAAAAATGGCTCTGTGGTATGACACGGGTTTGGTTCCTATAAAAAGCGTAGCCCTCAAACTCCTGCTATTCTTCACATGCTTTTATCTGGCTTGTTACATCTTATTCTACTGCCTGTGCTTTGCATTTTAAAAGTCATTTTCTAAAATGACTACATGGTTTTCAGGAAGATTAAAATTTTCATCTGCAACATAGTCAAAGAGTATTTTGTACTATAAAATACTTCCAATAGTCAACTTTTAGAAAATCTTCCTCTTAATGCAGATATGGTATATGCACCAGACATCTGCCCAATTACAGAATTGGTAATGGAGAATTCTTTTTAAATCCACATCTTATACTACATTATTGCTAGGAAATGTTTCCTAACAGTTTTCATAGAATTTTGTCTTTTGCACAACAATAAAAGGCAATCCTCCATTTCAGTGCAGCTATTGAGCAAATTGAAATTGCCTTTTTAAGTTTGAGAGGACAAAAGAGTAGTTAAGGATATTTGGCTTGAGATAATTGCTCAGACTGTTGGTGAAAGCCAAAGTGGTTTCTTACAATGCAATAACCACTGCATTTTAAATAAGTAACACAGATGGGTTTCACTCTAAGCATACATAAATAGCTGTATGAAAATCAAATTTTTGTAAAAGAAATTACATTTTAAATACAGACTATCCATAAATCACTTATAAGAATTTTTTGTTGGAAAAATGTTTTACATAAATAATATTTACTAATATAATTTAAGCTGTTTACATTAGTGGATTTGTTTAAAAAAGGAACATATATAGTATACATATAAAGCACATATAAAACATGCTTACAGATTTTATATAGCTTTGGAGAAAAATAACACATTTTTTCCTAAAACTGCATGTACAATGGGCCTTCTGAACCCATTAGGTTCTGCATTCATGGGTTCAATCAACAGTGTTTGGAAAATATAGTTAAACATAACTTTCTTTGCATCAGCACCAATATGTATAGATATTTTTCTTGTTATTAGTCCATAACTAATAGAGTATAATAACCATTTATATAACATTAGTATTTTATTAGGTATATTAAGTAATCCAGATTAAAGGATATAGGAGGATGTGTGTAGGTTATATGCAAATACTATGGCATTTTATATAAGCAATTTGAGTAAAAACAGATTTTGTTATGGGGAGAAGTTCTGGGCCCAATTTCCTTCTCTGCATACCATGGAACAACTGACTGTTATTTCTACAAATTGTACACATCTTAAATGGTCAACATAAGGGTTGATATTTGAAAAATAGAAGTATTAAATTACAGAAAATAATAATTTATCAGTATAACTTAATTTGGATAAAATCTAGAAACTATAAAAGGAAAAATAGTTTATTAGCTTTAGTTAAGGATCAGTATTATATTTTTAGTATGCAGTGTTCAAAAGGTTTCTTAGGAAGTTATACTTGGGAAATTTTCTCCTTTATATCATGCCTCCATATTCCATAGTCTCTTATTGTTGAAATAATTTTGAAATCTGTCTTCAGTGAGTCAGAATTTAAATGCCACACTTCTTTAAATTTAACTCAACTCAGCTCAATAGTTCCCTATGAACCAAGATTGAAACTTTCAATGCAAGAAATGTTTCCCTCTAGTAGTGTTGGCTTTGATTAAATAAATGAATGGATGAGAAGTAAATGTACCCTGGTTACTATATTGATTAAGATTCTCTAGAGGAACATACTCATTATAAAAAATATATATGATTATCTGAAAGATTTATGAGGTAAGTTTATAGAATCAGAACTGGGAAGAGACCCAGTCATAGTCTTCTAAATTCAAGATGGGAGAATCCAAAATGGCTATCTGTGTGAGACAAAGCTGGAGGATATGACAGCAATGGAAAGCTGAAGACCTGAAGTTTGCTGTGGCATGACCAGGATGTCTGTGTTAGAAAACTGAAGAGTCTGTGCTGGAGGCTTGAAAGAAGTGGAAATCAACTTCTGAAGGTGATAATAAAAACCAGAACTCCAATGAAGTAAAAAGGGAAGACTTTTATTCCATCCAGGATACAAAGCTACTAGTTGACGACACACACACTGGCGTGGGTCTTGTCTCCTCAGTTTCTGCCTATGTGTCCACCATCCACTGACCACCCAGGATTTTAGTAATCTGCTAGGTAGTGCTTACTCAAGTCAAGTTGACATATCACAATTAGTGATCTTACTACTATGGCAAATCTGTCTTTATTATTTGGTTACCAAGATGAAATCAGATTAAAAAAATCTGTTTTATATATGAAAGACACAAAACAAAAGTGTATTTTTATTGTATTTAACTGGGTAAAATTAATATTATACTATTTTAAATTTATTATAATGATGAGGTGCATTTTTAAAAATTTACACACATTGTTGTGAGTTATTTGGTAGTTTTCCAAAAGATATGTCAAGGCTATAACAGTAAGAATCTGCAAATTTTGGCATAAAGGATCTTTACAGATATAATTAAATGTCTAAGTGCGAGCATTCTGAATTAGCTTGGCATGCCCTAAATCCAATGAAAAGCATCTTTGTAATGGAAAAGAAGACACAGAGACAAGAAGGAGAAACTCATGTGAAGATGGAGAAAGATGTTGGAATCATATAACCATAGTCAAAATCTGTCTGGAGCTACCAGAACCTTGATGGCATGAAAGAATTTTCTTCTAGAAAGAAATACAGGGGGGGGTGGAGGGAGAGAGAGAGGAAAAGACAGAGAGAGAGAGGGAGAGAGAGAGAGAGAGAATTAGCCCCGAGACTATTGCCCTACAGACACCTTGATTTCAGACTTCTAATTTCCCAGATTGTGAGTGAATAAATTTTTGTTGTTGTTAGCTCTCAAATTTTTTATAATTTGTTACAACAACTATAAGAAACTAATACACACATCATAGAAGCAGAGAATAAAATGCTAAAGTAAACAACTGACTTATTTGTTTTTTTCTGCTGGGAAATGAGGAAGAAAACTGCAGTTGGGAACCTTCATCTCCCCTAAGAACCCTCTGATCTTACACTTCACTTTACTATCAAGATGCAAAACTTTTCACTGTTAATTTTTTGTTAAGATATAACATATACCTTATAAAGAATGCAGATGCCAAATAATGAATTTCTGCATGTATGGTGTGTAATAATGTAATTGAAATTCTATACGCATGCACACATAATTAACTGTAATCATGTCCCAAGTGAGGATATAGAATACTTCCAGCATAGCAGAAAGTTCCCTTGTGTGTTTATCCTACCTACACAACTACCCACAATTTCCTTTTAAAACAAATATTCTGATATTTTTCAAGAATGATTAATTATAAGGCAGGTTAGTTTAAAACTCCATAAGGATGGTACCACACCTTTGAAATCCTTTGTGTCATTTTGTGCATTATTATGTCTGTACAAATCAGATATGTTAATTACATAAACAATAAATATTTCTCTTTTTATCTTTCTGATAGGTGAATATTATACACATAATTTGTATGTTCTACTGTTAATGGATACTTGAGTTGTTTCTAGGTGAATCATGATGAATGTTCTTAAAAATATTCCAGTGTTCTTTCTAGTGGACTTATGCATTTCTTTTTCTTGAGTATACAAAGGTAGAATTATTTGAACATAGTGTAAGGATATAATTAGTTTCAGTAAATATTCTTTAAAAGTACTCTAAAATTATGGATTTAGCTCATACTTTCACTAGCAATATATGAGATTTTTCAGTTGTTCTATGTTCTTGTCAACACTTAGAACTGTTAGCATTTTTATTTTAACCACTCTGAAGTGTGCTTAGTGGTAGCATACTTTATATTTTAATTCATATTTCAAGTTGAACAACTTTTTATATGCTTAATGGCTATTTTGTTAAATCTCTTTAATAAAATGCTTATTCAAGTCTTTTGTCCCTTAAACATTTCTTTCTGTTTTTATTGAACATTCTCTTTTACATTTACTTGGGCATATCAGGAGCAGAAAGAGTCACTCTTTAACGGGTGAAATTTAATTTTTTATATTGATCTATTCCCAGAGAGCTTTACATCTTACTTCACCTTGCTCACTTCTATATGCACCAAGAATTTTGACTGGTTCTTTAGTTTTTCCTTTTTTATTTTAGTCACCAGAATGCCTTTAGAATATAAAGCTATTCCTATATTGTCTGCTATCAGAATACCTAATCCTTTGGATGTGGGTATAAATTATACATCCCTGTATGTTATTATCAGTATAGTGATTTATATTAACATAATTATCATATTATTATCAGTAATTTTTTTACAGTTTGTTAATAATTGTTAATAATTAACAAGATAACAAACCATTTATATGGAGTTAGAGATTCAATACAAGTATTACAGCTCCTTAACAATGTCTATTCTTTATTCAACTGGATTCAGTAATCTTCATAAAGATTGTTTCACATTTTTTAAACTTTTAAATTGTTTTTGATGTATTTTTTTTTTTTTTGAATCAGTACCGGGCATCAAACTCACGACCGTGTGCTTGCAGGTCAGGTGCTTCTGCCGCTGAACTAAATCCCCAGCCCCTTGATGTATTTTCTTAAGACATCATAAGTAGGAGGAGCTAAAGATGGCTGACCAGTAAGCAGCAGGATACAGAGCCTCTCTGAGAGAGACAGCTCAGATGCCTGAATAAAACATTCTGGAGAGATCCGGACAGAGGGAGATGGATTATCTCAACCCAGGAAGAAACTGAAGGGAAACAAGCTGCTCAAATACGAAGTCCTGGAGTTACCATTAGAGAAGCTAAGATTAGTGGTTATGGCACTCTCGTAGAGCTGCCTGAATTCATGCCACCAAGTCTGGTCTCAAGGCCTGAACCCCCACCAATACAACTGGCTTGAGCCACCCCATGCTTGGAGCTGAGCCACCCTACATGTAGCCACTGCGAAATTGCACCACAGTCGGAGGTCGGGGAGCCCAATATAGAACAGAGCCAGAGAGGACTGGCATTAACCCACAGTGAATGCTGAGAATAAGACCCTCTCATGGGGAAGGGGTGACCAATTGGATGACATGTTGGAGTCAGGCAGGACAGCCTGAACTTGGAACAAAAGTGACTTCAGTTGGTTGCTCCCCTGCCAGAGCAGATTGGTGGGATCTACTTGACCTGGGCTACACCCCTGAACGTGACCCAATAAGTCATCCCAAACCGATTACCTAAACACAGCACGCACTGATGCAGTGAAGGGCCGTGAAGGTTGGCTGGCCTGGAGGGGAGGTGCCAGCATATACTGCCCCTGCCTGCACATCAGTGACTGACAGCTGACTGGAGAGGGAAGAAACCCCTAGCCTGTGTGCTCCAAAAGAACCATAACCAATAAGAAAAGGGGCTGGGAACTTCACTATACACTTGTATGGAAGAAACCAAAAGCATGACAAGAGAAAGAAATAAGGAAAATCCCCTAGCCCCCAACCCTGAGAATATTGATCCAGAAGAGGTAAATAAAAAAGAGTTTGAGGGTAGCAAACATGCAACATCAAACACAGCATCAGAGGATATAGAGAGATATCTTCAGGACCTCGTAGATGAGCTCAAAACTGAAATATTAATTAAAGTTAAGCAAGATATAAGTAGATTAATAAAAGAAATACTAAGTATCTCTCAAGAAGACACAGACAGAAGAACGGAGGAACACAAAAGAAGGAGAGAAACATTCGATGAAGAATATAAAGAAAACCTAGAATTCATGAAGCAGATTCAAAGAGATTACCAGGAAACGAAAAACTCCATTGAAAGCTGGCAAAACTGCTTGAAAGAAACTAAGGATAGACAATCAAAACTTGAAGACAGGTTTGCAATGTGTGATCATGAAAGGAAAGATCTTTTAAAAATAACAAGGAAATAGGAAGTAACAATGCAAAGGCTAGAAGATGACAGGAGGATCTATAACCTAGAATAAAACATGTGAATGAAGAAGCAGGAGTCAAAACAAAGGCATTACAAAGGCTATTCACAGAAATAATTAAGGAAAACTTCCAAGGATAACAAAAGGAAATGATATGCAGATGTATGAAGCATACAGAACTCCAGTCACCTACAACCAAAACAGAGCTACACTCAGACACATAACAATCAAGATCCCAGAAAGTCAATATAAGAACAGAATATTAAAAGCTACCAGAGAAAAGAAACAGATTACCTACAAAGGAAAATCCATCAAAATCATGGCATACTTCTCAACACAGACCATCAAATCAAGAAGAGCTTGGAGTGAAGTAATCCAAGTCCTGAAAGAAAATAGCCTCCAGTCCAGATTGATGTACCCTGCAAAACTGTCTCTAGAAATTAATGGAGAAACAAGAAGCTTCCATGACAAAGAGGAACTGGGGGAATTTGTGACCACCAATCCAACTCTAGAAAAAATAGTGAAGGACATGAGAGAGAGAGACAGAGAGAGAGAGAGAGAGAGAGAGAGAGAGAGAGAGAGAGAGAGAAAATACCAGGGTTTCAGAACAGTGGCAGAGAGACCTCAATGAACGGGGAAGACAGTGGCATGAAAGAGGAAAGTAGACAACCAATGGCAGAAAAATAGAATAGCAGAAATGAGGCAGAGAAGGTTGGCTGTAATCTCTAACATAGATGGCCTTGATATACTAACAAAAAGAAATATAGGCAGAGTAGATCAGGAGATAGGGTCCAACGAGATGCTCTGTATTGGAACATAATTAAACTGAAAAAGGGTTTATGGACAGAAAGTCAAATATGAGAAAACAATCCTCTATGTGACAGGGAACCAGAAAGAAATAGGGGAAACTCAACCAGCACCTGCAGGTAGGTTGAAAAGACATGATACTTTTGTGCAGTAGAGAACTACTCAGCTAAAATGAAGGAAAGCCTTGAGGCTTTTATAGGTAAAGGAATACAACTTGCGATCAAGCCTAGGAGTCAGAAGGTTCAGAACCAGTTAGGTTCTGAAATAGCAGGTTGCTCCCCGCAATCTAAAAACTGAGGGAGTTAGTGGGACCTAAAATGTGCAGTGCACCCTGTGGGAGTGAAAGGGGAGGAATTGTTTAAAACAGGAACACAGAGGATATTGTTAATAATGTAACAGGATTAAAATCTACATTATTCTCAGCACTCTGTTTAGATGGATTATATTCTGTTCTAGTTTGCCTACTTGCACTAGATTTGAGGGCACAGACTGCTATCCCCAAAATAGCATATATTACGGCAATGATCCTTAATTTGCTATTAACTTAATCTGAAGCCCTGTATAACTTGCACTGTCTTACTATGACTGATCTTAGTTGAATCTGGTTTGTTAGAATTTCTGTTTTGTACTGATTGATTTTATTTGCATCTGTTATGATTGATAGTATCAAGTCTAAGAGTATATGCAACTACACTGAAGATGATAAGACTCACTAGAATACTCACTCTGGTTTGATTATTACCTGCTTTTGAAGTCTTATAATGTCTCCAATGTTTTGTTTTTATTAATATTGTTATATACTGCTGAGACATCATAGTAACCATTGTAGATCACCTTGTATTGTGGTTTTATATGACTTTTTAGTTTCATGTTTTTCTAGGAATTTGTTTTGTTTTGTCTTGCTTTGTTTTGTTTTTCCTTCTTATACAGAAAGGATAGATATACATGTAGAGGCTCATGCATGCATAGAACTTATAAACAGTTTATGAGAACCAATTATATAACACATGATGAAATGAACAACTACTTTGAAAGAAAAGAGACACTACAGTACCCAGTGCTGATTCCGTAGTGTCATGATGTGAAATCCAGCAATACTATCATTCTTTGTTCAGAGTGATTTTAGCCTGTTAAGTTCAACATACATGAAGGTATGGACAGCTATTTTAAAAAGAATGAGAGACACTATGACAGCCATTGTTGCCTTCCCTATTGTCTGTTCTTGAAGACCTAAAACACCTTCCTCATCCTGTTCACATCAGTTCTATACTATGTTGTTTCCTGTGAATTCTCTGTATGTGAAGATATGGACAACTATTTGGAAGAAAGCAAGAGACAATATGATAGTGAAGATCTCTGATTGTCTTGCTTTGAAATTTATGTCTCCTACTTTGCCTTCTTGTGTTCTGTTTTGTTGTGTTTAATTTTACACTCTTTAAAATAAAAAAGACATCATAAATATTAGAGAATAAAAAATATTTTAAGTAATTAAGAAAATAAACTGTATTATTGTTGTTAAGATAACATGATTTGTATTTGTGTCTTGGAGCCAAAAGATCCACCCCTATTTAAAATAGTATGTTCAGAACATGTAGCATTCTAAATTGTGGAAAAATAAACCTTTGGGAAGCAAATGTTTTGTTGAAAAGATTTATCTTTTTAATTAAAAGGTTAATATTCAAAAGTTTAAGTTAAAAATTGTCTTCTGGTTCTTTTTTCTTTTTTCATTTTGTGTGTATTGTTTTATTATTTCAGTGGAGAGAAAAAGATAAATTACCTGATGGTGATTTAAACATATGGCCTTATCTTGGGAGCAGTCATAAGATTTTACTGAAAATGTAAGATATTAAAATAGGATTTTAGGTTTTACTTTCTTGCATTTGGTTGGAGGATAGAACATTTACCCAGTGGTTTTATGAGCACTCCTGATGTATAATATTTATTTTTATTTGCTCTTCATTTATATGTAGTGCATGTTGTAAAACTGCACAAGGCTATCAAGTAACTTTAGAAGTTATAATGGAAACAGCTCCTAATGAAGTCCTTTTTAAAAAAATGATTCACTTTGAAGTGTATATTCAGTTGAAGAAAGCAGCTCCTATGCACCATAGATTTAATTCATACACATAATGAAACCTTTCCATGTGCTTGCAGAAATAACACAAAGATCAATAATCTGAGAGGAGCTCAAGCAATGAAAATACACAGGGGACGAGGCTTGTGTTGTTATGAATCAAGAGAAGAAAAATCTAAAACTCAGTGACAGATTAATATGATCAGTTTTACATTTTGCTTTCAGAGAGTTGCATCTATTTTCAGAATTTTAATCAAAGTCACTGAAGGAGAAAAATGGACATTCTGAAGAATGAACCTAGTGGATGACTAAGGACTTTCAGCAAAATATAAAATCAGAGCTGGGTTTGGTGGTGCATGCTTGTAACCCTGGTATTCTGGGATGCTGGGGAAGGAATATCATGAGTTCACGTAGGATAACTCTCAAAAAGCAAAACTCCAAAACAAAAAAATTAACAGTAAAAATCTCTCTAGCTGACATTTAAAAGTCATACGGACCTGACGATGTCCATAATGCTAGGAAACGTGAAGCATGAAAAAGGAAAGATGGTTCAAAGTCAGTAACCACTGTCCCATTCATAATATGGGTTGTGACTGTTGCTTTGTTAGTGACGTGAGTGTCCCTGCCTTCACCATGGCTCCATGTGCCTTTTCTAAAGCTCTGCGAGAGACAGATGAGATCCTGGGAGAGACAAGAAGACATTTGCAAGGTAAGATTGCATCTTTCTTTAGCCCAATTAAACAGCAGGGCTAAACTAAATGCCCACAGGGACTGAGTAGGCTGAATTTAATGACTCAAATTCAGTGATTAATAGAAAGTAGAACCAGAGTTTAGTGCAAAGAAGCAGTCATGACTAATAAATTGTGGGGTGTGGTGCTTGGTTAAAGGGGGTGTTACCCAACTGCCCTCAGGTTTTTGCCAAGTAGTCACGAATTCCATTTTTGCTGTGGTATAATTGTACTTCACAATTATTCTTTCTATGACTTCCTGGGAACCTTTTCCCTCTATAAACAAAATTAAACCAGAATGCATGTAACCTAATGGTTTCCCCTGTGTTAATAATGTTACTGCTTTATTGATCAGCCCTGTGGGTAGAGCACTCATAATTTTCAGTACACTCAAACTATTGTCAAAGTTGAGTTCATAAAGTTAATGTCTTCCAGCAACATCATAACCTTGGTTTTAAAGTATTTTTTGAGAACATTAATCAAAAGAGAACTTACTATGAGTCAGATAACTGGAAGTGCTATAAAGATGAATAATGTGCATTCTCTAGGCTAGTGAAGGTGGTGGTGAATACAATTTAAATGCAATCAAAAATAAAGGTCATGTCATATAACATGTATCACATAAAATAAATTATTTTAAACAGCACAAACTGATTTCAATTTTTATTTTTGTTTCCAGTTGTTGCAATTCTAAAAGACTGAACATTTTCTCTTAGTTTTAATTCCAAATTTCTAATTTGTTATTTATTAGTAATGTCAAATTATAATAATATCTCTGTTTCTTCTCAGTGCTAGACAGTATTTATCCTGAAGAGTATTTGGATTTGAAGGAGATTATCGATCGGGTTTGCAAACAATGCATAGAAGCTTTTTTTTTTTTTGATAGATGTGGTGTTATCAAAAAATATAACAAATTGTAAAGTTAAAGTATAGTGAAGTACACATTGCCATTAATCCTCCTCAAAATAGTCTCTGTCACTTAGAATATACCTGTCCCTTCATTCTCATCACTTTGTGCCACAGTTCTTAAAGTCGTTTTCTGTGTCTTTAGTTGCATTGTCCTGCCTACTTTGATGTCTTGAATTGGCTCAAAATGTTATCTTTCATGTTTATTTTGACTTTAGGGGAGAACAGAAGCCACAGCATGCCAAATGCCTGTGAATAAGCGGGGTGAGGGCACCCTGTAATGTTTTCACCAGCCTGCTTTTCCACGGAATGGTACTTGTTAGCAGGAGTCTCCCTATTTTTTAAAAAAAAATTTTTATTATTTTGAAGGTAATAAAATAAAACAGAACAAGATGGGATAAGGCGAGTTGAGACAGTGCAGTGAAATTGGTACAGAACTTCACAGCAGTTTACCGGGATAACAGTAATAGGTACCATAGTATATCTCGTTATCTTCACAATAGTTGTTATTTCAATCAGGTATAGCAAAATCAAAAGAAATACAGAATATTATAGAACTTATCAAAACAGAATACTGAATAGAGCAACGCCATTAATCAGGACAAAGCAAAACAGTGATAAAATATTTGCCTTCAAAGAGATGGTACAAGGAAATCCCCCTTATTTGCTATATTACATATGGTCAACCTCCCAAGAGATGTTCAGATTTTTGGCTCCCACTTGCTAAGGGTGGTGTGTGTGTGTGTGGGGGGGGTTGGGATGTTTGATTCGCAGCCCATGCGCTGGTAAGCTCACAGCCACTTACCTAGGTGATGAGCTGGTTGCTTGGTTTCCCAGTGCCCTAAGTTCCAACATGGCATGGATCTCAGGAGACACTGCTGGTTTTCGCCCGGGGGCGGCCATGGCTTGCCAGGCCACAGCCACTTACCAGGGTGGTGAACTGATTGTTCAGTTCTCCCTATTTTTGATAAGACCACATACGGCACTGACAAAAGAGGACATCTAGGACTACTTCAGAAAGTGATGAGAAAGATGGGGTATTTAAGAAACACACAGAAAACAGCTCAGTGTGAAGCCAGTGGGAGTACACTTTGTATTTTTCAGTCATTTCTTTTTTCTGGCTCTGAAGTTAAAGCAGTGAACATTTTTTACTTATGCTCTGAGTAGAATGAGCAGGACATTATTACAGGCGCTGTCTTACTAAGCTGTGGGCCTCTCTGTTGTGGGTTTGTGTTTATGCTGCTGTGTGCTTAGCACTCTGTATCCTGTAGTTTCTGCAGTTCAACTCTGAATTCCAACTTGTGGGGCCAAGGTTCCAACACTCCCCTCCTGATGCATATCCTCCTTCCTAGAAAGCCAGGTGCACCCCTGCTACCCTTCTCTGAGCAATGTATCTTCCTACTGGCCTAAACCATCTTTTGGACAGTATCTTCTTGTGTAGTTAGACCTGTGCAAACCACTTTGAGTTTTCCATGCACCTTGAACAAAATATTAAGTTGCTTTTTACTTCTACAGCAGAGTTGATTGTTTAGTGCTTTCAAATGTCACTTTTCTTCCTCATGTTTCCAGGTGATACGAAGTCCTGCTATTATATGGGGAAGCTGTGGAAGAATCAAGCATTTGTATAACAGTTTATAATTTTTCAAGCTCTTTAGCATCAGAAGCAGAACCTGAGAACTACCTGTTGAGAGGACGTCCCAGGACATCACACAGTCTCTTCATGTGAGTACTGCTAGGGAAATGAACAACATTCCAAGATCAGTATGATTTGGCAAGGATTTTCTTTACTCTTATTCACACCTAAGTAGTCTCTAGTCATAAAATATGCTCATATGGAATTAATTTCAGACTAAATAATGCAATATACAAGTTCTAGCGTTAACGGCTTCCTTGTTAGTTAAACATTGCTGCTAGGAAAAAGTCTGAAGTTGAACATGCAGTTGCTGTAGGTATCATGGTTTTGGAATTTGTCAGTGTCATTCAATCTGGTGCCACGATTGGAGTCATCTTCATTATCATTTGTGTGTTTACTCAGACAACTTTATGTCTCAGAAGAAGATAACCATTAAAGACGCTATTTCGAAAGCTTTGACAAATTATTCTCACCTTACTACGAAGAAAGTAGAGTACCTAAAAAACAAACAAACTGGCCTTTAAATTAGAGTTTAGGGTGCTTCAGCCTTGTTATTTCATTGCTCATAGCAAATCTCAGTACCTAGATTTGAATGTGAGCCCTTTTCTGGTGCACAGTGGGAGGTATTAGGGCGATTAAGTGGAGACATTTCCCTAGGATTTTATTCGTGGCTCTAACATGGGTTTTAATGGATTCCCTTCCTTAGCCAGTAGCCATTGTGTTAGAAACATACGTCACCTGTGGAGCAAGGCTGCTGTGAAATGCAGCATTGTGTCTGCTCTGTTCAGGGGAAAAATCATTTCCAAACTTCTCACTTCATTTCCAAACTTCTCACTTCACATATTTATGACTTTTGGATAAAAACGCTCTACACCCCTGAGAGTTACAGTTCCTCAGTTTTCTTTTCAGACCTGGGTGATCGTCTCTTCCCACACACAGAAAGTTATGTTCTACATTCTGAAGATTATTCAATATATTGCCAGCTAGCTTTAAAAATACATTCTTCAAATCCGGTTTTTGCCTGAATGCTGTCACCTCTAAATTCAGCATCTATTAATGACTGGAATATTAAAAAGCTATTTGTGGAAAAATAAGTTATGTTGGAAAGCTACTTGATGCTGTCATGATATAAGCTGGCATTTAAAAAGGGTACCATATTTATATGCATATAAGTGAAAATTTCTAAGACTAATGGTATTGACAAGCACAGAATAGGTTATACTGCAGTGACAAATTAGCCCTTAAATCTGGGTGAAGATGTCCCAAAGGTTAAGGATAAAAACAAGTTTCTTTCAAGATTAGACAATTTATTGTGGTACTGGGAACTCCCCAGGGTGGTCCTTGTCTATGAAATGGCTTAGAAACGCAGGCCACGCATTTCTGCCATTTCAACACAGGCTTTGCATAGATGAACTTTGATGGAGAGGAAGGTTCTTGAGAAGAAAGGTTCTTGAAGTCTGGAAGTGACCTACCTTATTTCCACTTAACATTGCCTGGAACAGGGCTTTTCAGTAATGACCCTGTAGGTGCCAGTGTGGGCTGGGTTGAGTAAATATTTGTGATTGAAGGGCCCCTGTGAATTTTAGGGCATATAGCTGAACCCCTAGCTTCTATACTCTAGATGCCAGTAGCATCCCTCCCATCTCTGATAAGCAATGTATCTTGGGGGGTGAGGGCAGGGAACAAAACCACTCTTGGTTGAAAAATACTGAGCTAGAAGTAATCTTTAAGATCAGACGAACTGTATGATTTTGGAAAGAATGATCTTGTGGCCAGGTGTGGTGACTCATGCCTCTAATTCTAGCACTTAGGTTCGCTGAGGCAGGAGGATTGCTGTGTTTCAGGTCAATCTGGGTTACATAGTAAGTTGAAGCCCAGGCTGCACAAGATAGTAAGACCCTGTCTCAGAACAAACAAAAAAACCAAGCAAACAAAGCAAAACAAACAAATGAACAAGAATGGTCTTGTTTTTAAAGTAGGAGAGTAGAACCAGATACGAATACAATACTAGTAACTAGCAACATATTAGCTAACAGAAATGGTGAACTTTCATTATCATATGCAAAAAAATGCCAATGTGTTTAAATTTTAACATAATAAGAACAGTATCGAACACTCAAGGTAAATTTAACAATTCTTAAGAGATGATTAAGTTTTGCTAGGCTATAAAATGATATATCTGCAATACAAGTAAATTTAAAAAACGATCAAAGGAAGGTGAAATTTTTGTAATTGATAAGAGGATTAAAATAAAACCATAGCTGAAGTGAAAGCTTGAGTGTTAGAAAAAACAAACTAGTGTTAACTGTAGAAATGTCTTTAACATTTCTGCATGTATATGTAATTTTATACATAATTTCTTATTAGAAATTAAAATAATCATTTCTGGGAGAGACTGATTCAGTGCATACTTGTTCACACATGTTGACCTTGGCATCTTGCTTTGCAAATGTACTGTTAAATTGTGCATATTAGTCATAGAATAGAGAGTACATATTAGTCACAGGATAATCAGAATGCTTTAACTGGGGAGAGAAACTTAGCGGAACCGTATCCTGGGTTAGTGGGGAGTTTGATTTATTATAAGGAGCTTTTGTTTTACAACAGTACAGTTTTGTTTCTTGTCATGTTACATTCTGAGTATAGCTTACCTCCACAGATCTCATTCTGATACCCAGCTGAAGGAGTAGACCCATATTAGAGTGGAGGATGAGAAGAAAACAATCATAAACCCATTGATGGTTCTTAAAATTTCTGCTTGGACACATGCGTTTCTTCTGTTCATATTCTGTCAAAGCAAACCAAATGACCATGACTAATGTCAACAGGCAGGGGAAGTATCTTCTCCCACAGGGAGGTACTGAAAGTGACATGATCATTGGAGGGTCACACAGAGAGGACAACAGATAATGTGAACAATAGCAGTGTCCACCACAGATACTGAATCCTTTACTGAAGATAGGGAAAAGAGTAGAACTAATCACCATTGCAATTGTCTCTGCTTCTCTCTGGTTTGGCTGAATTCTTTTCAATCATGAGGAGAAAGTCAACTGTGGTCCTAGGTTTATACATACCCAATTAGCAACGAAATGTAAAGGTCTTCTGTCCAGAGATTACTTTGAAAGATGCCTGTTGGGCTGATTTGTCAGAAGTTTTTGTTTTATACCATGGTCAGCTGACCATGCCATGTGTCCTGGGGTCTTTCTTATAGCTAGAAGTAGAGCAATGAGATTTCTGCTGTTCCATAATCATGCTTTGAGTGAGACAGGAGTATTTCCCTAAAGGAGGCCAGGATCTGATTTCGAAGGTGCTGGAAGTCCAGAAAAGATGCCCTATGACATACAGAGATGACATAGCTATGAGTCTCAGTACTTGAAAAAATGATGTAAAAAGGCCTTTCTATTTTCATTCAAGTTTTTACTCCCATAGTCACACACAATTTTTTTTTTTACCATAATCAATTGACAAAGGTTGAAAAAAGCTTAAAAATAAATTTTAGGGAAAATTAATTTCCTAAATGTTCTTTAAAAACTTTTGAATAGGGATCAAAAACAGTAAAAGCATACCATGCCATTAAAGTGATTTTGTTAACTTTGCAAAGAAGACAACTAAATGTGCTTTCTTCTTGCTCTCAAGTACTATTGATTTGTTTTGAAGAGTTTTTTTTTGATATAGTGAGATTCTTTAATGTATCGGATTAGAAGAGAATCAGTAAACCAATAGTTATATACTGTAGCCATTTCTAGGCATGTTAAAAATAAAGAAAGGCTCACAGGATGGTAATTGACTTCGAAGAGTTAGATGTAGAGACAGCACGCACATGATGAAACGACAGTGCAAGGTGCTGTGTGACAGCTGAGAGAATGAAGGCAATGGACCACGCAGAGCTGGCACCTTTTCAGTCACTAGCCAGGATAGGGTGGGAGAACGAGAACTCTGAGATCAAGGGAAAACAGGTGACCAGGGCTAATTCAATTTAATGCTTTTTGTGGTACAAGTTCTATTCCTGGAACATATCTATTTAAATAGGCAGGTAGACTATAGTGTCAGAGAGATTCAGCAGCTGATTTTGAAAATTTAAATTTTCTCATTAAGACAGTAGTTATCTATCCTGGGTAATTTTACTCCTTCTAGAACATATGGTAATGTCTGGGGATATTTTTTGCTTTCAGAACTAAAGGCGTGGTTGCTCTTGGTAGTCAGTGTGGACAGTAGACATTATAGGTCTATATCCTGCATTGCACAAAGGACTCACAACGAAGAACGATCCAGCTCAAAAGGTCATAGTGTCCAGGCTGAGCAATTCTGCATTAGGGATTTCTGTGGAAATGGGGCAGGTCTGAACTGGGATGAAATGTAAGTGAAAGAAGAACAATATATGAACACTAGCAAAAAATAAACTCATGGGGAGATGTGACTGAATGTGTAGAGCCTAGAAAAAGCTTCGCCTAGACATGCTGCCTCATAATTTTTTTAATTTCATTTAGGACACCTAATTATTTATATTTTCCTTGACTGACTCCCAAAAAGATATTATAATTGAAAGGAACCTTACACGTAACCTAGATATTGGGCCGCAAAACCTCAATATGTTCTATGTTCTGAGAAGTAAACAAATACATGATGTGGGGCAGGTTTAAGATTAAATGGGTGCTCCGTGAGACAGACTGAAAAAATAGCAGTCTAGTTCCAATAGGCATACTACGCAGATCTTAGTCGTTTATTTATTCTCCAATAAAAGGAACCAGGGGTCTTGGAGAAATAGCTGGTATAGGGCAGGAGTAAGAAAATAAACATATGAACCTAGAACATGTTAGAGTACCAGAAATTAAGGACATGTTAAACAAACAGAAAAGAAAATCCTCATGGAAGGGTGTGTCAAAAGAGAACAGGGGCAAACTCAAAGAACTTTAAATAGCTTTTAATACTAAAAACTAGAACAATTTCAAGAACTAAATGAAGAAGGATTGAATTATAACCCTAAGTATAAATTCATGTCCACGGGGCCATGCTGATATAAATGACTTTGAGTAAATTAATAAGTGATAAGGAGGAAAAGACAGTTCCATGTATGAAAATTTCAGATAGTTTACAGATTTATTGCATTCCTGGAAATTGAGAGCAAAATCTCCTCTCCATACAGTGACTTGCACATGGTGGCTTTGTTCTAAAGCAGACA
>PVJX010020838.1:0-32811 GCA_004027295.1 Dolichotis patagonum
GAAGGGAGGAAGGGAGGTAGGGAAAAAGAAGGAAGAGAATTTTAAGAGTTCTGTTCTGTTTTAAAATTTTTCAAAAATTCTTTAAGTTTGTGAAAATACCTGCCCCTTAGGTTCTGCTTGTTAACTATTTCATTTTGCATGAAAAACTTAATTTTTTCTTTTAAGGTTAATACTATAAATTCCAATTGCAGCCTATTATATCTGTATGCAATTACCTTTCTTCTTCACAGCCTTACACTGTGAGTAATATTTCGATGAATTCTCAGTTAATGTGAGAAGAGTTGCTGATCGATTAAGCACCTGTTTAGAATGAAAGGGGCTCCTTGGATTGTGATTATGATAAACTTTCTCTCAGATAATGCTTCGTTCATATTGAAAAGGCTTGACTGGGCTACCTTATTCAGTGTTTTTAGAGTAGAAATATGTAAATAACTAAAACACTATAACAGAAACATTTTGACTTAAATCTTTTGCTTAGAGATTGTGAGTTAAGTTTGCAAAGCACTGAAATGTATTTATAGAGATAAACATCCTCAATTAAACTTTAAAATATTGAATTCTCTCTTAATTACTCAAAATGAAGCCAATTTTCTGAATTTTTATTTTGATGAAATTCTCACAAATGCTAATCTCAAGGAAGTGTCCTAAATTGTAACAAGATACGCTTACTTTCACTTGCTCTGTTTGGTTATTTTAACCACAAGGAAAAAAAAGAAAGCATACAGTACATACACAAGATGCCAAAGAACAAAGTTTAAATAGTAGAATCAAAAGCATATATCACTAAACAATTTAATGCTAAAATATAACATGAATATTTCCATATATGTATATATATGTATGTACATATATGTGTATATATATAAATGTATAAGCCTCAGAATAGCTCACTACTGTACTTAACTGTCTGAATAGCAAAACCTCACATATATTGATTTTATCAATGTATATATCTAATTTCACCCTAAGGGTCACTTATTTATGTGTTGATAAGACTAACAGCCTATTTAAATTGAGAATCACCAAAGCAATGTTTTTTTATTTGTAGTAAGCAGGTAAGCAGATTTAGGTGGTAATAGTAGCATTAATGAAAGCAGCAGCAGTAAATATTTAGGATTAACTTACCATGTGTCAAATGTTTTGCTAAGAATTATATGTGTATATATATAATGTGTGTGTATACAATATATGTACTGAATTATTTCTTCTAGTATTATTACAACAATCTCTCTCTCTCTCTCTCTCTCTCTCTCTCTATATATATATATATATATATATATTACTATACTGTTATCCATTCCAGATGATGAAAGTGATTCTATGCTTGTTCAGTGTCATGTAGTTAATAGACCTAACACAGGGATACAGACTCACGCCTACACCATTAACCACACATTGTACTTGACTGTACCCATATATACATGTTTGAAGAGACCATGAGAAGCTGATTTATGATGTAAAAACTTATGAATATTGACTTTGATCCAATGCTGATTCATTATTTCATATGATGAGTCTTAGATAACTAACCCTGAGATGCTCTTTCTTGCAGAGAGTTTGTCAAAAGACCTAAAATTATTTTGAAGCATAATTGTGTTGTGAATAGAATCATAACAAGAAAGATTTGATATAAAAAGAGGATATTTATAATTGGTTTCAATATTTTTAAAGAAATGGCACTATTTTCTGCAGTTATTTTAGATGATACTATTTTATGAAACAACATATTTCCCTTATAGAATGTATTTGTCACTTTTAATAGGATATAAACAAATATCTAATGTTTCTTTCTTTTCTTGTCAAGATCTTTTTACTTTTAGTAGGAGAGTCAAGAATTCACTATTATTAACATTAGATTTAAATGTTATCTTTTAAAATTTTGTTTTAACTCAATAGATAAAACTATGTGTCATGTACAATGTCATGTATATATTTACATGTATAAATGTTACTTTAATTGGGTAACAAATACAGTATTCCCCGTACCTATCATTTTTGTGCTCTGACACTTACCCTCCATTCTCTTCATATTTTTAAAAGTGCAGCAATATATGTCATTAACTATAGTCACTTTATATCTATTTCTTATAGTACAAAACTTAAGTTATTCCCATTTATAATTGAGAAAGTCACCTTGATCCTGTGGATCTGAATGAGATGTGGCAAATACTGAATTTGAAAAATAAAATAAAGTCATCTTTAAATAAAACCCAAGCATCTATTAATGTATCATATGATTTAACCAAAATGTTAATAAACAAAAATTACAAGAATTGGGATTTATCAGAAAGTAAAGAATAATATTATTACATAAAAGTTGTATTATTTCACACTCATTACAATTTATATGTCATTCAGTTCCCTACCTTTCACCATAGCAAGTATTCTCTGTTTTTGTTTTTCCACATTTTTTAAACTTCATGCATAAAAGCAAGTCTTGTTTTAGCCTAGAATTTTCATTCTCTTGAAGTGCTGATGCTTAATTTTTGATTAATCTTTGCCATCCTAAGAATAGCATATAGTTCATTATATGATTTTAAGTACTATTTCTCAGTTTAATGTGTATAATGATTTTATGTGGAATTTAAAGGGTTATATTTTCATTGTCACAGCCATTTTTCTTTAGAAAAGTATCTTCTTTCCATCTGAATATGTAGAATTTGTATTATTTGGTCATTTGTGGGTGTAATGACTTCTAACAGAGTGTATGCCTGTTACTATCAATGTTACTGTGTGATATTTATTGGCATGAATCTTAGACTTTTTTCACTCAATTTTTAGCCCCTTGTCTGTAGTCTATGGTATCCATGCCACACAAGCAACTTTCAGTATAGACATAAGTCAATACAAAAAGAGAATATCTACAAAAATGGGAATGGGTGAATGCAGACTAATAAAGCTTGGCACTGAACCAACTAACTGGATGATCAAACAGTTTAACTCACTTCTAAGAAATAGCAGATTTATTGAGATCTCCAACTTATATTACATATTACATCATTATCCTAACTCTTTATTGTGTTTTTATACTCAAGTAACGAATGGAAATTCTCTCAAAATTGCATTCTTCTTTATCTCTTTACCAAAAACCTTAATGTAAAAGAGTCTAAAATAATGTTTTATGAGGGAAAATCAAGTTGTGTCTGAGAGAACAATTGAAGTGATATAGTACCCAAAGAAGTAAAGCAGACAGACAAGTGCTACTGTTGTAGCTGTAAACTCAATTTCCACGTTTGAATGTATTTGTGACTTTGTATTATGTCTACCTGTATTTGGTTTGCCTATGTGCTATTGCTCTTGCAGCAAACTTCTTGGCATAGGTCAGTAGTTAGTATCTACCATAATGTAATGTGTTGTTAGGAGGACAGCACTAAAGTTGTTATTATGAAACTGTCAGTGCTACACAGTTTTTACCCTATCCATTTTCCACAGCCTAAGCTGAAATCTCTGGAGTCACTGAAGGACACATTTGTCACAGCACAGCCTTAATGAAATCTAGAAAGAGACAAGTCTGTGTAGAGGTGACGAAGGATGGCCCATCTCAGGGGACTTGTGGGCTTATGTGACAGTTTAGTTGTAGAACTTCATTTGGAAGGGAAGAAAATATTGAGAATTGGTTTTAATACTTTGTTTGATTTTAAATATTTTCCATTTCCTTAGGCAAAAAAAAGTATAGCACACATGATGACTGTTTAAATCAATTGCTTATGCTTTTTAATAATTCATCAATATATAGCACTTCTCATAAACACCTGAAAGCAACACATGAGAAAAATTTACTTATGGAAGAGCTATTCTAAGAGAACTTTAAACATCATCTTAATGTTTAATAGTCATTAGTCAAGTTAAAAAATGTATTTTATATTTTATGTAGACATAACTAATACATTACAAAAGCCAGTATTTGCAATCAAATGCTACCATGTGGCATGAATTGATGCTGTCAGGAAGGAATTTTCAGTAAAATGCCCCTTCCATTTAATTAATGCCTGACCCCTCAGAAGAAGACCTGTACATTTTGTGTCTGTTTTAATTTAAATTAAATGGAAGCTTACTGCTGCCTTCGAATAATGAGTCAGGTATGTGCTCTGACTTCTGTGGTATCCACAAGAGTCTGTACCTAGCTCTTTAACTCCATTTTCCAAATTGCTCACATTTATTTCCATTCTCCAAGTGACCATATTCTCTATCATCCAAACACAGGTGTGTCTCAGGGCAAGTGAGTGCTGTTATTAATATAGTCCTAAAGACAACAGACGTAATCCAGATTGATTTCAGAAAAAGTGAGGCATATTTTCACATCTTCCTCCAGAATACCTGGATTGCATATAATTCTCCCAATATATCACACTTTTCCCACTTCTTTATCATTTACTCTGCCACCCTCAGTCTGAATGACACCCCTCAGTTGAACACATCCATGTAGCAAGGTTCTTTCAAGTCTGGTTCAAATGAAGATGTTTCTGTGCCACTGGTGAGCCTAGTGCTTGAATTCTCAACACAGATATGGTGCACTGAGAATACTGAACTGTGCATCTTTTGTCTTGGCAAAGATACTCCATAAATATTCTTGTGTTTACAACTGAGCAATCTGTCTTGAAATATTAAAATGTGTCTTATAGGGAGCGATTGAAGCTGGAGATTGATCACATGTGTGGGGCTAAAGTAAGGCCAGCCCAGAAAAAAAGAGACCAAAACAAGCTATGTAAACAAGTTGTTCCAGCATCAAGAAGGGAAGAGGCCCAGGCCTGCCAAGCAATGGGTTGCTAGGCAGAGGGGCTGAAATTGACATCATCTTTCCCAGTATATGAATAAAAGCGTTACAGTGGTTGAGCAGTTCCTTTCCTCCCATCAGGAGGATAAGGGTTCCACCGATCCCAGCTTTGTCTTTTCTTTATTTCTCTCATCCTCTCAGGGTTCTTAACCCCCAAGAAACTCAGAAGCCGCACTGGGTTGCGGCAATGTCTGGTCTTTCTGATAGAGTGTGCTAATGAACACACAGAGAAGATAAGTGAATACTGGATGACATTCAGAAACAGAAAGGAGCATTGCTTCAAAATAAAACAGAATTCAGTAAAGCATTAAGCTCACTAAGAAGACTTGACTTCTTCAGTTCCCTTCTTCAGTTCCCCCAAGGTCCAGTCCCATCTGACGCCAATCATGTGGTTCCAGGAATTGATTTCTTTTTTTTTTTTGAATGAAGGATTATGTTCTAATTGAATGAGTCTAGTACAAATTCTGCATTAAGAACAGAATTTTAAATTAACTTTTTCTCCCTAAAGCATCTAATGTAGCATAATTTCTAACAATTTAAAAACAAATGACTTCAATTCAACTAGCCAATATTTTATGCTTTTTAAAAAATTAACTGTTATCACAGCTTAAAATGCCAAGTGTCAGCCTTATCAAATTTCTCAGTGCTCAAGAAAATAAATATAATTGCTTCCTCTGTATGATATATTGAACGTAATTGGCTTCCTATAACAAAGCAGCTGGAAAAAAAATCACAAAATCTGAAAGAAGTGTTCATTTGTGTGCAGATCACAAACTCAAAATGTGTATTTTTACTTTAATGTATGTTGTGACAAAAGCAATAATGTATCTGTTGATACAAGCAAACTTAGAAAAATAAACAGAAACATTCTTCCACTCTATTGAAGATTTTTATAAATGAAAATGTGGCATTAGCTGTATAATGTTACCATATAATGTTAGTCATGTAATTATCCCTGCTTATAATCCTAAGTATTTTTATAAAAGTCTAAGAGTCATTGTATAGAAATTTAAGGATTTGCTATACTTCTTATAAGACGTGTGGAACATAAGAAGCAACACTGATATCACTTATTCAACTAAAATTTATTGAGCACTTGTGATCTTTCAAGTCAACTGAGTGAGAGCTTTTATCTGTTTAATTGCCTAACTATACTCCTAACTTGCTGATGGCTAGTATGCTCCAGTTGCTTCAGACACGGGAGCGGATGGGCACACTTATGTGACAATCATGAGAATGTACTATTCATATTTTCTACAGGTTTATCAATGTTTATTTTCTAACTCATAATTACACTACAGTTATCATGAAAGACAGTGATAGTCTATAGCCTAACACCGAAGTATTTGATGGTAAGGGTGAAAATGTCTTTAATTTACTTTCAAAGAGTTCATAGAAGAATTAAATATACCTAACAAAACAAAGAGAGGTGTAGAGAGAAAGATAATGCAATAATAGAAACTGATAACATTTGGGAAAATTAGGTAAAGTTTCCAAAGGATTCTTTTTGTAACTTTTTGTAAGTCTGATACTAAAAATATAAAACAAATTTTAAAACTAAGCTCAAATTGTAGGCACAAATTTATTTTTTTAATATCATTTTGTATGAGCCATATGGGACAAATTACCTTGGTTCATTATCTAAAATGATATACTGTTTTAGCTAGGGTTTCATTAAATAATCTAATAAGCATAAAAGTTACAAATTGTAAAAAGTTATTAAATTTGCTGAAAAAATAAGTACATGCATAAATAATAATTTGCTACTGATAATTACAGTTAGAGTATTTAAAACTCTATCAGAATAATCTTTGATCTGTAAGCATATATACATAGATGATTGTGTGTCTCTGGAATGTAACAAAACCAGAAAATTTTTAACTAAATTACAATGTGTTGTTTTGTGTTTTCTGCTTCTAATCTCGTATTTCAAAGTTTAGCAATATTCTTGACACCATGAAGATGTCAGTGAATTTGTTTCCCCTTGCCTGGATTCTAAACAACAAATGACTATTGAAATTAAGCAAATTAGGAATGGGAAGAGCCTCAACAAGAAATCAAGCTATGCCTTCTTGTGAGTAGGGTCCACCATAGTGCACAGGAAGACTCAGCGGAAAGACAAACCACACCTCCTGTGACACAGCTGGTACAGGGGCTGGGAAACCAGAAAAGCATTGCCTGTCACCTTAAGCCACTGAGGAATGCAGGGTGAGATGATTGCAACAGGGTGAGGTGAAAAGAATAGCTTGATGTTATATTATTTGATTGGCTTTGCAGGCCTGGGGCTGGTTGTCTGGGCATCTGTTTGGAGGATGGCAGTGTGCATTGAGGCGACTCGGGGGGGACTTTCCTTCAGTCTTGGTTTTGCAATCCAGTGTTTTGTTCTGTTTTACTTTTTGTTTTATCTCTGTATCTGGTAACCATAGCAACTATTTTGAAGATAACAATATGCAGTGTAACAATCTTTATTAAATTCCTACTAACTTGTTTTGAAAACCTACATAGCTATTATTTTGTTGTTGTTGTATTTATTGTCATTTTCCTTTTGCTGTTTTGGGCTTGTGTCTTGATTTTTCTGGGCTTTTTTCTTTTTTCTCTTTAAAATAAAATAAAATAAAATAAAATAAAATAAAATAAAATAAAATAAAATAAAATAAAATAAAATAAAATAAAATAAGCAAACAGGGTCTGGGGATCTACCTCCTTGGTGCAGCATCTGCCTGGCAAGTGTGAGGTCCTGAGTTCAATTCCCAGTATCCCACTAATAAGTTAAATTAACTTAAGCAAATTAGGTTCAGTATAGAAAAAGGAAAAGTTCAAAAAGAGGTAACAGATTTTGTAAGAAAGATATGGCAAATGTTGGTAAACACACTATTTGCTCAAAAACATAACCAAATATAGCGTAGAAGAAATGCCTAGAAAAGAAGATTGGATGCAGATACTTTCATGTTTGGGGCATACATAAAGAATCTCTCAACTATAATTAAGATCAGACTCATATAGCCAAAATATGTCTATACTTATATTTCCATAAAGAATATTGTACAGGACTCTGTTCCATGTTACAAAATACTCTTTCAGTTCTCAGTACTTATGCTCCTCAACACCAGGCTTCCCTAAAGTTAAGAACTGACTTGTGAGATGACTAAACTGAGGAAATTCTGTTTTAGCAGTTTTCAGTGGAGAAAACGCATGGTGCATGTGAATGCAATACAGAATTTGCAATATAAAATGAAGAAAGGTCTTTATTAAATAAATAACAGTCTAAGAGAGACATTAATTATAGATTCCCTACTTCAACATAAATTAGCAGTGCCTGAGTTGTACAACCATTCACTTACATTTTAAAACTAAATCATGCATTTTCCTCACCTAATTGCCCTCTACTTAAGGGAATCGACTTCTCTAAAGAAGCATATTCTTCCTGGGGGAAGGATGCATCCATTACTGGCTGATGGAGACATATAAAGGTTTCAGCCTCATCACTCTATCACATGATAAATTCCAAAAGACCACTTTGCATAGGTCAGCACAAGCCCCTGGGTACACCACTGCCCAATTTCCAGGTTGTGTTCTCATTCTCTTCCTTTTATCAACGGATATTAAATTCAGGAGCATCCATCAAAAATCCTCCTAGGTGGTAAGTGTATCATTGAGTTATTATTCTGAAAACTCAAGTCATAGAAGTTGGTATTAAAAATGGTTGAAATGCAAAGTCCAATAAAGAACTTTGGAGCTGGATTACTTATAGCCTAGATAAAATATGGATACATTCCTGAACAATGTAATGCTATAATTATCAAACTTTGTCACTAATGATACCCAAGGTTGGAATGCTAATGAAATGTAATACACTGGTGATTCAAATATATTATTGAGAAATTATATGAGGTGTCCTGGGATTAGGGGAATCTGCTAAATGAGGAATAAGATTAGATGATGACAAAGTCATATATCTTAGATAACTTGAAAGGACAACAATCATAAAAATATATACAGGACAGAATTCTGAAGATGTTGGATCAGGAAAGAAGGGAAGGTTACAAAGTTAGATGAGGCAGAGTCAATCAAAATAGAAGTACTCCCCAAGGATGCAGATATACCATCCTGACAAGGGTCCTAGAAGACACTGAAAACTGTTGTGTGACTTCTAAGAACCTCAAAGAAAGTAAAGGTCATGTCACGTGAAAGAAAAATGCTGTCTGCCATGGTATCTAACAGAAAATTCAGACACATGTTGATTTTCTTTCTTTCAAAGGCACAAAAGATGCATGAATTGTGAGTTTGAAATAATTTGATCCCACACTATTTTATACATCCCAAACAAGTCTTCCTGAGCATCTATCTAACAATAAAATTAAAAGCACCATCCGTACTGAAACACATGTGGGAAAAATAATTAGTCCCTATTTCTTTGTAAGTAGAATATATTAAGAACTCTTTGATTAATCAGATAGTCAATACATGAGCCACTATAGTTTTAAAAGATTTTTTATACATACCTACATGCACACATGTGACAATGGTGTTTATCAGGAGCTTAAATTCGTTATTTTTCTGGAAAAATTTTTCTATGGGAAATTGCCTTTCCCTGTAGCTTGCCAACCAAAAAGCAGTATGTGTCAATGTCTTTTCAGTGGCAGGATTAGAGTGAATACAAATGGAACCAAGGCTTCTTTATTTCTTCCATACATCCATGTATCTTATCTGTGTGACATTTTGGAACCTCTCAGTAAGAACTTTGAATGTGAAACTGGGGGCAATGATTGAAGGGCCAGAGTACAATGATGGTGCCAGAAATAAAGGAAAGCTATAGGGTACAAGATAATAAGGGATTCAGAGAGACTCATATCTCTCACCTCTAGCACCTTACTGGATAGAAGTATAATCAGTCATCAGATTCATTAGCCTCTGGTCAGAGAAAAATGTCTTCAGGCCTAGAGCTGAAGAAGCTTGAGAGAATCACCAGTCCCTTCTGAGTTTAAACAGTTGCACAACCCTCCCACCTAACTTCCAATCAATCTCCCTCTCTGTCTGCCTCTGCCTCTGTCTGTCTCTGTCTCTGTCTCTGTCTCTGTCTCTGTCTGTCTCTCTCTCTCTCTCTCTCTCTCTCTCTCTCTCTGGGTGTGTGTATGTGTGTGTGTGTGTGTGTGTCTGTGTCTCTCTCTCTCATACACACACACACACACACACACACATGTAGACACCTCCAACCACAGGAAAGTAGATGGCTATAGAATTGAGAAATTCAAAGTAAAAAAAAATCCATTATGCATTTGGTAAAAACCTGATATGTTGCAATTGTTGTCTTTCTTTAGTTCTGTTTCCAGTACATTTTAATTGCTACTTATTCAGAAGTGTGTTCTTTCATCTAAAAGAAAAGCTAGGCATTTTATATCTTAATGTGGCACATATGTGTTTAGCGTATTTCTAAATGAAAGTCTTAACCTATATCAAAGGAACTTTTGGATATTGAGATTAGCTCCACTAATAAAATATATGCAGTTCCAGAAAAGTCCTTGTTTTGACTGCTTTTCAGGGAACTGTAGAGGAGTAGATACCACTTGGCAGAATAGAGATCAAACAAATTTTAGTGCTATCACATGAAATCGGAATTCTTCATCTGTCAGTTGAACTGCTTTTCTCATATATCTCATCAATAATAGTTCATTCAAAACTGAACTGCATAAGAGTACTATCGCAGTCACCTTCTTGTTACTAGGCACAATAACTGCCACCCACAACTGAGAGGAGGAGAAGTTTATTTTATCGAATATCTTTTAAACGACTCAGTAGTCAGCTGGTTCCCAGACAGAACAGGCATGGTGAAAGAGCCTTGGTGGCAGACAGCTGCTCACCCCGTAGCAGCCAGGAAGCAGACACGGAGGAGCAGAAAGGAAGGCAGCCCGGCAGGTTATGTTCCCTGAACCCATTTCTTCTGATCAGCTGCTGCATGTTCAGCGCTGAGCTCACCAGCAGATGAATCTACTGATGAGCACTAGAACACCTTGGTCCAGTCACCCTCCTAACACATGAGGCTTTTTGGAGACTTTTTTGATATATAAGCTGTAATGAATATGATCATTGATTACTCCATAACTTGGGTGAAAATATTTCCCTAAACTTTTATATAATGTTGCTTGTTTTAAAAATGTTTGGATTTTATACTTTATGAAGAGATCTGTGGTCCTGTAAATAACAGCAAAATATTAGATATGAAAACCATATTGTCAATTGTGGTGCCCCAGGCGAATCACTGCAATTCTACATGCCTCATTTTCCTTGACCATAAAGTAGAGTTCATAATAGTTCCTAATTCATAAAGTTGTTATAAGAATTAAATAGTTTAATACACAAAAGCACTTAACTCAGTATGTTGAACATAGTAAATGTTTAATAAATATTATCACTCATTTCTTAATTTAAAGAATATGAAGATTAAAGATCATGTCGATGTCTGTTTAATGGGAAAGAACAAATAGTTACTACTATGTATTTAGACTCTACTCGTCCCTCTTCTATATTCAGTATTCATTGGCTCCATAATTTAGATGAAGAAACTGATAACTATAAAGCATCAGAAATATATCAAATTATCAGAGAGTAGGAAGACCAATGAAGATGCAAGCCCAGATGCTTCATGAAGCAAAACACTTACCTTTTCTACCAGTTCATATTACATTTAAAATTACACTTGCAGTAAGGATGGAAACTACCAGGAACTGAGAATCTTTAAAGGCTGTGTTTTTCTGGACATGAACTTCAAATTTGTAACTTTTTAAAAGCTTTTTCTTCATGTCTTTACCTTTGGGTAAAAGGTAACTCAAAATACAGTAGTGTTCTAAGGCAAGACTGTCATAAATTCTTTAATATGCCATTACTCTTTTTCTTCCTCCTCATCCTGTTTGCTACTCCATCCAGATAATAATAATAATAATAATAATAATAATAATAATAATGGAAGACTAAACAGACAAGTTGCAGAAAGAAGAATAAAGGATTGGCTGCTACTATCTGCTTTTTAAATAGCCACTCCAGCACAGTTACAAACATATCTAGTTGGATCAAATTGGATGTTAAAATCCACCTGAAGGACTTTCATTATTAAATTATTTACTAAGCAGATTAATCCTTGGGTGCATTGGAAAAGAATTAGAATCTCCTGGATGTAGTCATACTCTCCTACTTGAATACCACAGGCTCACCTGTGCCTTCATTCTCTTGGAAATACCCCAACTGTCTTTTCAGGGGTCTGGAGTTCCAACAAGGACAGATATTTCATGCTGCCCTCCCATCCATTTACCAGGAATGCACATTTTGGGCAGATTAGTTGAATGAACACATGAATAAAGCAAAAGAGTATTTGTAAATACATAAACACACATAGATGTACACACTGAGAAATCACAAAGCAAGGTTTGTGTCTTGGTCCCTTTCACATCTCTAGATGAAATACCAAGTACTCACACCCACAGTTTACAGGGAAGAGGTTTATTTGGAATGACAGCTTTAGAGACTTCAATTCACTCTGCTGGATCCAAGGCAGAAATGGCATAATGGAGGCACACAATGGAGAAAAGCTCTTTGTATCATGGTAGACATTAACAAAAGGTGGGACAGAGAGAGAAAGAGAGACAGACAGACAGACAGACAGAGTGACAGAGAGAAAGAGAGACCAAGAGAGACAGAACGAGAGAGAGAGAGAGAGAGACAGAGAGAGAGAGAGAGAGAGGAGCTGGAGGAGCTAGGGAGGAATATATATCCTTTCAGGTCACACTCGCAGTGACACAGCTCCCTCCAGCCCAAAAGCTGTAGAGCCCCTAGTATCCAATCACCTTCCAAAATCCATACCTTATGAGCACTTGAGTTTTGAGGGTATATTCTAGACCAAAGCATAACAGTGTGTTTACATTTGTAATTGTAAATAGTATGCGATTCTGGAGTCTTTGAGAATAATATGTACTATAATAGAATTCTGAAGAATTCTTTGACATTTATTGGGGGCTGTAAGTATAATTAAATATATCCCAGATATAGTCAAAATTAAAATCTTGGCTTTTTCAGGTTTGGATCAACTCAAAAGCATCTGGATGGATAATTGGTAATTTTAATGAAATATTTATAAAGAATGATGTATAGAGAACTCATAATTCTGTTTCTGGTTATTTTCACAGATACATTAGATAAATAAACAGTCAATTTTCAGGAGATAGAAAATTCAGTGTCTGAGGCATAACTGCTAGCTTAAGAGTGACATCTATATAAATAACAATATAAACAACAGAGAAAAATAACAGTGGTTTTCACTATGCGCTGCAGATTGCAAGCCTCAGAGGCTGCTCCCCTAAACTTCGCTGCTGATTCATCACTGAGGTCATCCTCACGTGGAAAACTGCACAGATTGTGTACCAAGGACTGTGGCGACACATACTTATTTATTCAGTCATTTTTGCCCTATTGAGGACTGAAGAGGACTTTGAGAATGTTAGAAAAGTACTCTGGAACTCAAGTACATCCTCAGACCTTTTGATATTTTATTTTGAGTCAGTGTTTCACTAAGCCATCCACGCTGATCTAAAGATGAAATACTCCCACCACAGCGTCTCCAATAGCTGGCACTGCAGGCATGCGCCACGATTCTGAATTCAATATTACTTATTTACTGATAAGTCTGAAATGATATTATCAATGAATATCAGGGATTATGTGTAAGTGACTTATACAGTTAAATTTTTGAACAAATCATGTTATAGATAAATATGTTTCTGTACCTTAAGTTTTGCTATAAAATATCATTTTTATCAGCTCTTTTATCAAGGCACTGGAAATACATGTCTCACCTCCCTCTGGTTTTATATCTAACTTGACCATTTCAGAGAGGATAGGTACGATTAGGAATGTTCTGATAAAAAAAAAAGAAAAAAAGAAAATGGAGTCAGAGACACTTTGGGAAAAGGTACAGTTTGTGATTCTGTGATAGTGAAAAAAGTAAAGACACTATCCAATTGATGGCTGGCTTAGTATGCAATAGTTTTGCACAAATAAAACGAGTTTTTCCACCCCCTCAGAATCCGTAAGATTTGTGAAAAAAGACAAATTTTCAATGTACATCTTCTCAAAGTGACAGCACCAAAAAAAGGAAAAAAACCAAAACACAAAAAATAAAACAGCTCTGAAAATTCCTCATTTGGTTTGCTTCTCTCTCCAAAAACTTTTCCTCCACTTTCAGCTGTTAAAAGCTACTCCCAATTATGCAAAGCGATTTAACAGGTAGGTACAAGACCTGAGCAGGGGACTCCACAATGACTGTCTGCAGAGCAATTGGATTTAGTAGCTGTGGAGTCCTAGAAACTGTAAACTACAGAACAGAAGGAAATCAAAGATGCAGCACCACAGCCAGAGAGAAAGCCTGGGAGCTCCATGGAGAGCTGCTGCTACAGATTCACACTGGGTTAGTGGACATACTACAGAGTCTGGGGTCCATGGGTGAGGGCAACACAAGACACATCCACATGAGCAGAATGGAGCTTTTCAAATGCAGACCTGTTTATTTTTCCATCCAGATTGGGTGCTATCTGAGTAATGGTGCCCATCAGTTTGCTTGCCCCTGTGCCACTCATCTCTGTAAATACCCACTGGCACCTCCACAAATGTGTTTTGTTAATCTGCCAGACATTTCCTAATCCAGTCAGCTGGATATATGGAGATTAATAGGCACAGTCTGCTTCCATCAGCACTTTTGTCTCAAACGGATCTTTCTCTTGTGTCAGTTCCCTGAAAAACAAGCTTTTTCCTCTGCTTAGCCTATTTCTCTCATGACAATAGGTCTCCTGCTGTCAAACCACTTGACCCCATATACTCTGTTATGATTAGCAATCTGATTTTCTATAAAGATGCCAATAATATACACTCGGGAAATATGGCCTCTTAAACAAATGGAAAAACTGGTTATCGGAATGCAGAAAAGCAAATCTTGTTCTGTATCTCTCACCCTGCACTAAAACCAAATCAATATGGAACATAAATAAATTTAGAAACATGGGATCTACCAGAAGAAAAGATCTTTAAAACTCTTGAAGGCATCACTATAGGTAATCTTCCTCAGCAGAACCCCAACTGTGCAAGACATAATACCAAGAATTAACAAGTGGGATTCTATCAAATTAAAAACTTCTGCATGGCAAAGGAAATAACCAACACAGTGAGGTGACAACTTACAGAATGTGGAAAGTATTGCCAGCTACTCCTAAGACAGAGGACTAATATCTAGAATATATAAAGAGCTCAAGAAAATTAGACAATCCTCAAATAACAGACCTAGTTAATACTGGGCAATTGAAATGAAGTCATTTCTCAGAAGTATACATACCCAATTACTATATGAAAAAATTTTCAATATCTTTGTCCACTAGAGAAATGCAAATGGAAACAACACCGAGATTTCATTTTACTGCAGCAAGAATACCTATCACCAGGAATTAAAAAAGAAAAAATAAGAAGTACTGGTAAGATTATTGGGAAAATGAACATTCTGCATTGCTGGTGGGAATGTAAAGTACAACTACTATGTAAATCACTACATAGAATCCTCAAAAATTAAAAATAGAAATCCTATTTGACCCAAATATACCTCTTCTAGGTATCTTCTCCAAAGAACTAAAGTCATCGTATTACAGCGATACATGGATATTCATGCTTATAACAGTACAATTCACAACAGCTAAAAGTAAACAAGGATAAAATGGAGTTGTTTGTAGGAAAATTGGTAGGTCATGAGACTATAATTCTAAAAGAAATAAGTCAGCCACATAATGTTATATGTCACATGGTTTCTCTAAATTGATTAACCTAAAATATAAATTAAGAGGAAAAAAAAGAGACATATTGAGAAACAGGGTGGTAGACTGTGCAGAGATGGAAAATATTTCTGGGAAAAAATGTAAGGAAATGGTTCGCTGGGTAGGGAGAATAAAATTGATCAAGATGCAAGACATGCATGTTTCAATCCGGCAAGCTGAATATAATTACTATGTATTGCAGAGACATACTAATACATTTTTTTAAAAAAATAAACCTCTTTTGGACCTGATGATATTAAGCTCTCATGATTTCTATATGAAATAAGCATAAATATGCAGACTTATCCTTAAATCAAGAGATTCTCTAGTATTTTACAATAACTTAAGGATTATACTATATCTAGAACATGTTCTACAAAATTTTAAATGTTTTAATTTTAAAAAAATTCCAGATTAACTGTTTTTCACAGTACTGCAGAATGAATCCAGGGCTTCACACATGCTAAGTAAGTCCTTCACCACCAAGCCTCAACCAAAAGACTTTGATGTCTGGATTTTTAGATTAATGCTATTGATATTCTGGTTTCCTATTCACCCCATCTATGAAGTACATTGATTCTGGGAATGACTGCCAAACAAACTACCTGCAGAATCCCCTGACTGCAGTTTTATCCTTCTCCTTCTTCATCACAGGCCCTGTACCTCCCAGATGCAGATGATATTTCACAAACTGCTCCTTAATCTGGGAGCATTTATCATTCTCTTCTAAGAACTCTACATCTTCTGTTCTTTTTCCCTCTTCTTGAAGTGTATTTAGCTTGCACTAACACTGGAAAATTGATGTAATAATTGGTTAATAACTAATAAAATATTAATACCCCTACATGTATTTAAATTACAATTATACATCAGTAAATACACAATGTATCCAAAGAAATTTTGCTTTAGTGGATGTATTTCTGACAATAAGGGTGACTACTTAAGAAGTTACTATTGATTAATCACCTGGAGCACTATGCAGGTGGTCTCCTTAGCAACTGCTGAAGTAGGTCTAGAAGTTTCTTTTTTTTCTCACCCAATATAAACTTTGGCAGATATCTTGAACAAAATTTCCTTTTATAAAGATATCACTCTAATGTATTTCTTTAGTTCTAAATTGTAAATCTAAGAGCTTATAAACAACTTCAAGGTCAATTCACCTGACCTTTTTACATTAGTTGCTGAACTTGAGACCCACCCAGCTTAGGTAACTTACTCATCATACAAGAAGTTCTTAATAAAATGTTTCTCATACTAACAATCTGCCTCACATGCAGATATGAGAGAGATGAAGAAATACAGAGATCTGAGCTATGCCTCATTGTTTGCTAATGGACATTTCAATGCTAAGCCTTCAAACCTCATTGCTAATACTTACCTGTGGGCTTTAGCCCTAATAGTGGCCTGGGTTGAATGATTATTGGCATGAAGAAAAATAATCATTCATTATTTATCGTTACCACAGGAATGGATATATTTCACACTGTCAATTTGCAATAGAGTCAATAGCCTGAATATTCTATGTGACCAAAAAGTATAAAGACAAATAACCCAAGTTAAATTCTTGGAGAGCTGGGGCTGGGGGGTTAGCTCAGTGGTATAAGTGTTTGCTTGGCAAATGCAAGGTTGTGAGTTCAATCCCCGGCACCAAAAAAAAAAAATCTTGGAAAGCTGAGAGTGGAGACTATAGGGAAGATGGGAATGAGACAAGATGCTATTAATTTCCTTGACACAAACAATGGCAATAGCTGCTGGGCATGTGATGTATGCCTGTAATTGCATCATACAGTAAGCTGAGGCAGGTATATCTCCATGAGTTCAAGTCTAGCCTGAGCTACACAGTAAAAGTCTGTCTCAAAAACAAAAATGAACCCAAACAAACTAAAACAATGGGAATAAGCACTTGCTGAGGTATCACAGTGAGCAATGAAAGTTAGCAGGACTTTACTAATATGAAAAGAAAAAAAAAAGACTCAGTATTTCTAGAATATAAATACAATTCTGTGTAGTTTAGACCACAACTTTTTGACTCAGAGATATCATAAAATTAATGAGGCCAAAGTTACAAGTTATTCCTTTGAGGACAAATTTTATTTTGCTCTGTTTCTGGTTTCTGACTACAAACTTCTGTGGCTCCTGGGGATTTAGAAGCAGTTTCTGCTGCTGGAGAAATTACTTCAGACTCTGCTCCCTGTCACAACTCACCCAAAATCACCAGCATATTTACAAAGAATTCAGCTTCCTCCTTACAAGTCATTTAATTCTATTCCTACATTCATGAGAATAAGATAGATTATAATCTATCAGTTAAATTTACACAATAAAATTATTTGCATAAAGTATGTACAATAGTCAGCAGAAAAAATCAAATTCTAGTTCTTATAAAACAAGAATAAACAAGTATGCAGACGTTTATAAATGTTATATTGCCTCTGACTTAACAGCTCTTTAACACATCTAATCACCTGAGTTCTTATTGAGATTAAAGTTAAATTTAACACTTTAATACTTTTCAAACTAAACTAAGAAGTGTGTCAAAATTTTAAATAGAAGCAAAAAATTCAAAGATACTTAAGAAAAATCAATGCCACCAAATATCTGAGGCATTAAATTTTAATGTGAGGGCCCCAAATTTCAGTATCTGTTTTTACAAGATAAGAAGTGATTGTTAAATTTCTTAAAGTGAAATAAAGGAAAATGCGTTTAGGTAAGAGAAACATGCTTTGTATGGCAAAGTTAAAGTAATTTAAGGGTGTTGGTCTTTAATTCCCCAGTATTCTGAAATACTTTCATTTTCTTTGCTGGAAAATTTTTTCTTTCTTCATTAATTCTTAATATTAATGAATTAGTATTAATTCTTGTTAATATTAATTCTTAATATTAATTCTTATTAATAATCTAACACTTTATTTACTTATTTATTTATTTATTTTATTTTGGTACCAGGGATCAAATTCACAACCTCATGTTCCAAGTTAGGCACTTACACTGCTGAACTAAATCCCTAGCCCAATCATATATCACTTTAAAAGTAACTGCAACTGATAATTTTTATTAGTAACTGTTGCTTGGTGGCAAGCTTCTTTCATTATTGGCTTAATGAGTGGATGAATGAATGCCAACATTAGCAAAGCTAAGAGCATGACATCTCTCCCTCTGCTTCTTCCTTCTATATCTTTGTAAGAATCCATGCGTTATATCACCAAGTACATTATGATTGATCTTATCTAGATGATATCAAGATTATTTTGCAAGACTAATTAGCCACATTAATTTCATAAAATAATAACAGGAATGGGGGGGCAATTGTGAGTAAAGTATATTATTTGCCTTTTAAAGATTAGAAGTTTAAAACACAGCAATTCATATATATATATAATATTTATTTATTTATTTATTTATTTATTTTAGAGGGAACAAAACAATAAAATGGAGCAAAACAAAGAGAACAATACTGGATCTCAAAAACAAGAGAGAAGGAAATCCCCTATTATTGGGTCCTGACCTAGATCCCCAATCTCCCAAATAAGTGTATGGTGGAGGTTAAAAAAAATGTGACAAGTTATAAGATTTTTTAGGGCCCCAAGAGGGTCAAAACCCTTTAGTTAAGCTCGAGACTGTGAAGGCTAAGACAAAAGCTTCTCTGGATTAGCCCACTTTATTAGCATCAACAGCAAGGGGCAGAGAAACTGAGGGAAGTGCAGGCAATGAACAGGACCATGGGAGTCACTTCAAGGATGTCTCCAAGTAATGAATCAAGTCAACTCAGTAGAGCTGTCTTATCATGAAGACATGGTAGGAGTGAGAATGTAGGAATAATTCCTGCGGCTGCAATCTCTATCTTGTTAATTGGGGTTGGAGCCAAGTGTCCGCAGCTGTGGCCTTATCTTGCCCTTTGAGGTATCTCCGGCCTCACAGGCCACTACAGGCCTCAGTCTTACTATGAATCAGCTCCCATCACCAGGCAAGGGGCTGAGGCCTAGGACAGACTCACAGATAAACATAGAAAGCCAGTTAGTAACATTTAAATCGTGCTCAGAGCCATTTCTTAGTGGTCTCCAACACCCTATAGTTGCTATACTGCATACTGTTTTCCTCTAAATAGATACTTGGCTTTAGGCCGGCAAAGTCAGTCAAACAATTCAAGCATTAAGTTGTTCTTCTTACTTCACTCGATATCATCTCAGCCTGTGTTCCTCCAATCAACTGCTTGCTTACGGTGTTGTCTCCTGGCCCACACTTGGCTGACGCACAGGAGGGCACAGCTTGGCTTCTTAGTTCTCCTCCTGGCCCACATGGCTGCCACTAGCCCACAGGAGGACTTGGATGGCTTCTTGGTACTCCTCTCAGCCCATGACTCAGCAATTCATATATTAAGGCAAGATACTAATTATGAAGCAAAAGCAAAGCATAGTAAACAAAATGAAATTTCAGTATATTACTTGTAAATTTAGGTAAAATGGAACTTTGGCCTTTACCTTCACTAAGAGCCAAGAGACAAGACTTTAGGATGATTCACATTGAGAAGTGGGATGAGTCGCTTACATATCACTAAGCTCCCAAATACAATAAGGTCAACACAGGCAAAGATGAGAAAAAAGTATAATATCTGTTGTTCAAAAAAGAAAATCTTTTCTTTTTTAATACAAAGTCTTGGAGGAGAGGATTTTCCTTGAAAAATTTTAACTATTTGATGCTAAGTTAGCTGTAGGAGTTATATTTGAAAAGTATAGCTCAAAGTCATTAAAAAGAATAAGGAAACAAAATAAATTCTTAAAACATTAGATATGGAAAGAATTCTTATGCTGGATAAAAAGCATCTATCAATAACCAAGAGCAGACTTTACCATTAGTGTTAAACATCTAAACTAAAAATTCACTCTAGAAGAATAGAAAGCTGTCTCCTCTTATTGCTTCTGATATTGTACAGGTGATTTTAAATGGTGATACAAAATAAGCAGAGAAGTTTTTTTAATTTAAAAAAGAATGGCAAAACTGAAGAGTGGTGATAATATCATCTATGTAGTAAATTGAAATGAATCTACGAATGAATTAATACAGTTGATAATAGTATCAAAAATCACTGGCTACATGACTGACACATTGAAATCATGCTTAGTCTTCTGCATCAGTAACAAAAGGTTAGAAAACATAACCAACTATAAGTAACAACTATAAGTAACAGCAGCTATAAGTAACAGCAACAAAAAGAATATATAAGGTACTTAATCATAATAATGCTATGTAGGCTGTTTTCAAGAAAATGTTAAATATAATTGAAAATGTCAAAAGCTTTAAATATGAGGATATATAGGTGCAATTATTGATAAGTATACTCAATGGTATAAATGGAAAAAGTTTTATTTAAACTAATCTGTAAATTCAATTAAATTGAAATCAAAATCTTCAGAGTCTGTTGGGTGGAATTTAATAAGAAATTTTTATAGAGGCAAAAAGGACCAATAATCACCAAGGCAATTTTTAATATGTGGGATAAAGTGGGAATACTTGTGTATCCCAATATAAACATTCATCATAAACATATTGAGGAGGGAGGTTGGCTTTAATGGAGTATAATGATACATATATATGATATATATGCAGTGATATATATATAATGATATATATATACATTATGTGTATATATATTTCAATGGATAAAATGATCTTGAGAAAAACAACTGTAGATAATTTAATATATGAAGTCAGGCATGGTAGCACATGACTATAATCCCAGCAGCACTCAGGAATCTGAGGCAAGAGGATCACTGCAGTTCAAGGTCAACCTATCCTACATAGCAAGATTCTATTTCAAAATATAACAAAATAAAAAAATCAAAATTTGATATGTGATAGAAGTGACATTGCACTAACAGAGAAATCAATTTTTAAAATGCTTTAAATAATTAGATGTTCATGTATAAACCTAAATCTCCATTTCATAAAATATGGAAAAACAAGTTCCAATCATATCAAGGCATAATTTGGTCTTATTTAGCAATAGACCTAGCATGGTCTATTAATAATAACATGCTTTATTAATGGTGCATGTTGTACAATACAAAAACCTATGATAAATTATACATCTGCAGGAAAATCTTATAAAAATTTATAAAGTCAGATATAGAATAATTCTTGTAAGTTTGTAACAATTTTAAAAGGAATACATGAAAACAACCCAGATCCCCATCAATAGAAAACTTGACTAATTTAATTGTGGTCCATCTGGATGAAATATGAACAAATGGCAGCCACATGTAACATTTAGATAAAGTCAGAAGAACAAAAATATCAAAAAAGTGATATATGTTGAAGGAACAATAATAACAAAAAATACAATATATGTAAAGTTTTTAAAAAGTAACTGTATGATATATGTGGACAAGGAGTAACTACACAGGGCTATATGCCTGAGAAAGATAAACAACAGCTTTAGAGTAAAGTGGTTATTACCTTTTTCACCAACATTTTTGTTCTTACACCATCTAAGCACATAATAAGTCTGCATTTTTCTCATACTCTTTGATTTACCTAGACCATGGAGCTATTAACAGCAGTGACATATTTACTTTCAGGAAAAGCCTTTAGGGTTGGTGTGAGACTCCTCAGGCATCTCACATTTTTCAGCATGGAAGCTGAAGGTTTACCTCCTTTTCTACCCACCTATCATTGGTCTCTAAGTGCTTAGGACATGTAGCATGAGTAGAATAGTTAATTACATAGCCTATTCTAACTAATACACAGGTGCAGTTAACTTAAAATGACTGTAAAAAGTTAGAAAGTGGAATTAACTTATAATTTAAGTATTTCACTTTTTATGTGTAACTATCAATGCAAAAGATATTTTTTCAGGTGAAATTGAAATATTTATGTCAAAATACATAAATGAAACATGTGATCAATCTAGCTTTAAAAAACAGGTAGAGGATGTGGGTTGTGTAGCTGCATTTTGTGTTTGGTAGTAAGTAAGGAATGTCTGATTTTAAACTTAGCATTCTGGCATACTTTTGACTTTCATTCTACCTTCTCTTCTTTTAATTTTTCTGTTGCTTTCCATCCCTTCCTCTTATTCCCTCCCATATCCTGGTCTCAAAACAACTCGGATTAAGCAAGACGGTGCATCATGAGGGAGGGTACTGTATATAAGCTCTTTATATAGGAATGTGTGTGAATAGACAACAGAATTAGAGTTCATACAATTAAAAATACCATTTATAAGAACCAGCCATGCTGAAACTTGAGGAACCAACCAAGAAAGCAACGAGCCAGGCTTCTTAGTAAGAAGCATAAGCCACAGACACACAAGAGAGAAAACAAGTCTGTGTCTCCCGAGAAACAGCCATGCAGGAATTTGGGGAACAACTAAGAGAGCAACTAGCCAGCCTTTCTGTTAAGCTGTGTGAGCTTGAGCACCCCAGGGAGGGAATAAGTCAGTGTCTCCCACGAGCCTACAGGCATATAGACTGTTATATATAGGCATATACATATATAGGCATATAGAGTGCTATTATTTTGAGAGTCAAAAGTCACATGTTGTGCCCTCTTCCCCTACTCCACCCCCTTAGCAACTAGATGGATTTGAGGTCAGCTGGAGTTGATAGCAACTAAGGTACATAAAGCAACTAAAGGCTTGCATTGTTTGGTTGATTGTGCTGACCTGGGGCCAGAGATCTGAGCAACTCTTGGGAGGATGACATTATGCAAAATAGCAAATATGGGAGATTTCCTTCTATCTTGTCTTTGAAGGTCAATATTGTTTTCACTGTTTTGCTTTGTTTTGATTAATTGTTTTGCTCTATTGAATATTCTGCTTTGATAGGTTTTATAGTATTCTGTTTTTGGTTTGATTTTGCTATATGTGATTGAATGAACAACTATTATGAAAGTAACAAGATACACTATGGTAGCTATTATTGTTATTGTGCTATCCTGTTCTAAAGTTCTATACAAGTTTCACTGCATTGTCTTGGTTGGCTTTGTTCTGTCTTGTTTTGTGGTATTTTATGATCTTTAAAATAAAATAAAAAATTTAAGAAAAATTAAAAATGGCATTTAGAATGATGATTTATAAATGCAGTTTAACAGAAATTGTATACAATAAACTTTGACTTCTTCAAAGAGACCTTAGACATATGATAGCCCATTACTCATAATGCTATAAAATAATTTTCTTTATTGTGGTTTTTTGTTATGGTTACAAATAATCTGTTGTAAAAGTTCTGCTAAAAATGCAATCCAAACATTCATAATATAACTACATTTCAGATGAATAGATTTTAAAAGGATTTTTTATTATTTCTGAAACATATTCTTACGCTCAGTGGAACACAACAGAGGCAATGTTATTTGCTTTCAACCCACAATGTTTCAATTTATTTTTATAGTTTTACATTATCAGATACCTGAACTGAATCAATAACAGAATGCTCCCTCCTTATGGTAAATTAAGAAGGAAATCTTTATAATAACACTCTTCAAGGAGGAAGATATGAAAGCATTTATACAATTCATTAAGAAATCATATTTATTAAATTCTCAAGTGGGGTTTCTATTTAAAAACTTTCTTCTCAATATGCACAATCATTTCAAAATTAGGTATGTTGTGCATGGATGTTTTCCTCATAGACTATTTTGCCATAATGTAGAAATCTGCATAACTCTGGAATCTAATCTACTCTCTAACCCTACCACTTCCTGTAAAATCTTAATTACCTTTTTACACACATGAGAACAAGAATCACTTCATTCAGATGTTATATGAGGGGTTAAACAAGTCATGCTAAGTACTTATCATAACTGGCAGGTAAGTGCTTCACTAATGACATCTACCTCTTCATCACCATCATTGACTTTGTGAATTCCACATTGTTATCACTAGTTTACCATCACGGTAATTGAGGTTGTGAGAAGTTAATTAACTGGTTCAACATGTAATGAGAAATACCAGACTTATTAAACTCTTCTTTATTCTTTCACAAACAGATTATTAGTTTGTAGTTTGATTAGGCATCTATAATTGTCAGTAGTATTTTTGAATAAAAATTTCAAAGATACACAAGTGAGTTTAGTTCAGAAAGTACCACTTTTTGGGGGAAAAAAATCTGTATTCATGTTATCCCCAAAATATGTATTAGTTGTATACATATTCAAATTTTATTAACCCAAATTGGTCTATTTATTAATTTCAACTTCAGTTCTCAAATCTTAGCTTTATAACTACTTCACAATATAAATGGATATCAAGGAAAAGGAATGAAGACTTTCATTCAATTGATAGATTTCTATTGTAAAATAAAGTTTACGTGACTGAATACATCAAATTGCCCTTTGTGATGAGTGTCTACATTCAATTTTCTTTCTTCAGTAACCATGACATTACAAAATGAAGGAAAGTCACAAGGGCCATGGTGCAGATTCTGTCCTCACCTTGAAAGTAATTGACTTCTATAGAGAGGATCAACACAGAACTAGAAATCAGACTCAATAGCCCTGTGGTAAGCATAAGCAATGTGCTCAGCTTCCTTCATGAAAGTCTAAAGAAGTAATGCTACAATTATGTTTGGATAACACTGTATGTAAAATAATAGTATATATAAATGCATGAAGATCAGAAATGAATTGGTGTTTTCAGAGAAGAAAAAAAAAATAGGGTGAAATATTTCCTTGAAAATAATAGTGCAAGTTAATGTAAAAGATGTTGGTAGATTACACATCTGGTGGACCTTATAGGAGAGGCCATTTTGAGATTTATGTTTATAAAAATTACTATGCCCACACCAGTAACATAGTAAACTTGAATATATCTTTCCAATCATCATGCATGCAGTCTTTCATGCAATAAATCATGTGTTCAAAACATGTTTTTCTCAGCTACTACATGTAATGCAATGTGAGACATGATGGAGATAAAGAACAAAACAAGTATTTGTTTTCTCTCTTCTCAGTCCTCTTTTTCTCTTCCTATCTGTGTCACAGAAATTGAGAAGTGTTAAATATCATTAGTAAATATCATTAGTAGATAATAAATGAAATAGTCTAGAGAAGACTATCTTAAAGCGAATGAAAAGAATCTGAAATAAATTTCTAGAAATATGATTGGAGAAGCATGAAGAGATGGAAGGAGGTTTTAGGAGGTATAATTTGTGGACATGGAAACATGCTGACATTAAGAGGTATATCCAAGAAAAGTTTAATAGGAACCCATGGTTTCACATTTGACATTTCAACAAAGCCAAGCCATGGCCTTGTTTTATTCCTTTACTAAATTGAGCAAAGCAGTCTTTGGTACAACTAAGGGCAACCATATTCAATTTCAAGGACTTTTTTTCAGGTAGGCTTTCACACATTTGGCAGGATTAAAATCATAACTTTGCTATCTATCAATGCTTACATAGGCTTTTTTGGAGAGTAAATGGATGTATTTAACTTCTTTGTGCAGATTTTCATCAGTTCACTCTTCTATCTGATGCAAAGAACCCAGCATATGACAAATTTGAGGCCACTTCCACCTCCAGCTCAAAGTGATCAAATCGGACAATTATTTAAGAGTCAATTCTTCTGGGAGGAGGATGTAGAGTGTAAGTTACAGAGTATTTGAAAGCATCCAGTAAGTGATGGCACTAACCTCACATACACCAGGAACATCTTCTGCACACAGAATATGCATGCAAGTGTGCACTTTTGTGGAAGAGATTTCTTTGTAAGTAGGTATGACCTGAGATCTAGAAATGTACAAATCAGCCTTTGCATTCATGTGAGTTGGGAGATGGTTAATCTATAAATGGAAGACTGTAAATGTTTTTCAATATACACACCTAGTACTCAGGTTGTATCCCTAGAGTAATGTTCTCTTAACTTTCCAATTTCTTTTATAATAAGAGAAACTATATTTCCTTTCCGTAAGAAGAATCTTTGTAGCCTAAGTAAAGCATCACAAACTCAAACCTCAGACAAAATTCTTCATCACATTAATAACTGTGATTTTCATATTCATCACTTACTCTAAAGCCAAAGAATCATAGATGCATCATTTTGAATATTTTTCCATTTCTATTCATTTTTCACCACTCTGATATTCATACAGGGCAGAAAAGACATCACAATGGAAAGGTATCTGAGTTCCTATCAGGGAGTTAATTCTACTTTGAATGTTACATGCTGCTTTGTAATTCATTCTCTTTTTAACAAAATCTCATCTCCATGCTTCCCCTCAACCACCATTCTTCAGTTTCTCACGTCTTCCCCAGAGCCCTTTGTAGTCAGCTTCCATTAGGAAAACACATATGAGACAATTGTACTCCATATCCATTGGTATCTGACAAAGGTTGGATTTACTTGCTCACATTCCTCTTTAAGAGCAAATAGCTGCTTTTCAGCTTCTTGGTGTCTTAACTTACTTTTGCATTACTGAAACAAAATACTGGACACCCAACATTAAGGAAGCAAAGGTTTATTTAGCTCACAGTTTGTGGAAGTTTCCGTCTGCACTCAGCTGCCTCCAAGGCAGGGTGGAATGGCACAGTTCAAGGTGGCAGAAGGCAGCAAGATCAAAAAAGGAGGGGGGCAAGCCTCTCTTTCTCCCTTATATTGTAAGTAAGCTACCACCCACTAGGACAGATGTAGTACTCCCATCATCTCCTTGCTGCACGGCTAAATCCTTGGCTATGTACTGAATTCTAATTACAATGTCTGTAAAAATTATAACAAATAGCATAAGTTATGTGAAAAAATACTAACAAGATTAATTTTGTGAAAGATATAATCTGTGACAGTGAACAAAAATGCAATCAGTGTGTGAAAAATGCCTATAGAATATAAGAAAAATAGTTTCAAGGAAAACTTAGTTGAAGCTGGTAATCTGTTTTAATGATGGGAAATTTTTATGTAAGAGTTAAGGTTTGATTCACTCTCAGAATAAAAGTTATACCTTGAGATAAATAGGGCACTTTGCTTAGAGCAATTGTTTTCAGCAAAACTCTAATTTGTATGAAAGTTGTCTAAAAGAAGCATTTTCCTTGGAGATATCACCAAAATCTAGGGTCTAAGATTCACTTCACGTGCTCAGAAATTTCATTCTCTCAGCATTTTCAGAGCTTGTCAATTGCTATAGATGAAACTTATATTAAGAAGGTACCTAAAGCCTGAAGCATAAATGAGAATAGTAACAAAGTAATTTACAATCTAAGCAGTCCTTGGGTCATTAACTCAGGAAGTTTGTCTAGGTTTTGTTCAACACACTTACTTTGTTAAATATTTAATATAAGGCTGTTGTTACTGGCTTTCCATCACCTCCAGGATAAATAAATTCCTGACAAAGTACACTAAATTTTCAGGATGTCATAGTTTCTAGGGCAAATATATGAATGGGTTCTATTAATATTGGCTTCACTCAGTCCTGTTATCTATAGGTCTACAAACAGGTCTGCTCATTATCTGATGAAGCACAGAAGTTACTGGGGAAGCAATGTGTCTAATTTTATTCCAAAGTTGAAATTCCTAGAAAGTCTACGACTAAAGGACATTGCAGCATTTAATCCATTGCTCTGTATTGAATATATATATTAAACAGAAATTTATGAACATGACATAAAAAATAAAAAAATTAAAATGTTTGAAATGGAAATGATCTTTCTCTACTCACTAGTGCCTTAATTCATCATCTTGGTTGTCACTTATGGCTAGCAGTTTAGGGTATATATTTCCAACCATTTTTGTAGGCACATGGAAATATATGAGTGTGTGCATATGCTATTTTAATGTAATCAAACTGCATGTATGATCTCCAACTTGCTGCTTTCACTTCAAATATAATTACACAAAATTCATACTTATAACTCAGTGTTTATTAATGCCTCCATGGTATTTTATTGTAAGGGTATAGCCTAATTTATTCCATTCTTATTGCAATGAAAGTGATAATAATTTTAATGGACATTTATATTTTCACTCTTAACACAGTGAAAATCCTTGTACACTTAATAAGCATTTATTGAGTAAAAAATTACTGTGGGAATTCAAAATGCCATATACATTTCATACTTTGAAAATTTGCAATGCTTTCGTACAAACATTATTATTAAACATATGCAAACTTCTAGCCAAGCAAAACAAAATAGTACTGATTTTTTCCTAATTCCAGTAACAGAGTATTTTATAAATATCTCCAATATTTTTCAGTTGTGAGAGTGAAAAAGCAGTTAAATTTTGTTGTAATTGGCCCATTTTAATTGCAGTGTGGTTTTTTCTATATTATTTATTTATATACTTTTTGTATGTAAGATGTCCTTGTCCATTTTAATTGGATTATTAACTGCTTTTAATAAGTTGTTAATATTTATTTTTAGGTATAATTACATATTTGCCACATATATTGCAATATTTTTCTCTTTGGAGTTCATTTTAAATTTATAATCTTAATCTATTGAGAATTTAAGAAACACAGGGTCCAAGAATTTGCCCTCAAAATGTAAGCAGTTGTTTTAATCCATTAAGTAATCTATTTTCATTAATGACCTATATTTACTATGCTTTAAATGTTGAACAAAAATATCACCATTTTTGTAAATTCTGTTCCATTGATTTATCACCCCCTAAGCCATAATCACATGATATAGTAATTATCATTAATGTTTTCTTTTTATTCATTTATCTAAACACATAGATGTATTTTAAAATCTAAATGAAGAAAAAGATAAGTATAGAGAATTATGATGACACTTGTATCCAGATATACTACATTCATATTAGAATTTACAGTCAATTGAAATGACCACCTCTGGGTAAGCATAAGATATATTCATGTTACTAAATTTGTCTTTTATCTACAAATAAAATTTCAAATTGTGTTTTTACATATCTCATACATTTTTTTGGTTTTTTAAAAGATATAGAGTGGTTTGGTATTATTTTAAGAGGCATATTTTATACATAGAAAATCTATTTTTGGAGTTTCCAAAGATGGCAGACAAGTAGGTAGCAGGAGAGAGATCCTCTCTGAGACAGACAGCTTAAATGCAAGAATTTAATACCCTGCAGAGACCCAGAGAGAGATGGACTCACAACCCAGGAAGAAACTAAAGTTAAGAAAACCGCTCAAATATGAGGTCCTGTGGCTACCATTAGTGAAGCTAAGATTAGCAAGCATGGCGCCCTCCTAGAGCCACCTAAATTTCTGCCCAAGAGCGACCTGACCTACTGAACTGCACCGATGTGACTGGCTTCAGTGGCCAGAGTGTGGAGCTGAACATCCATGCATGTGGCTCGCCCGGAACCGGCCCTGCACATGACCCACCCAGAGGCACCTTGAATTGTGCCACAGCCGCACTGAAGTTGGAGGTCTGGGAGCCCAGCAGTTCTCAGGGACCAGCATCAACACGCGGTGAGTGATGAGAATAAAACCCTCCCATGGGAAAGGGGAAACCAACTGGAAGACATGTTAGATTTGGGCAGGACAGCCTTAACTCCATAAGGAAGTGGCTTCAGTTGGTTGCACCCCTCACTGAGGGGATTGGTGGAATCTGCTTGGATTGGGCTGTGCCCCTGGCTAGGACTCAGTGGGTTGCTACAAACTAATTCCCTGAGCACAGCCACACACTGATGCAGTGAAGACCTGCAAAGGTTGACTGGCCTGGAGGAAAGGAGCCAGTGCACACTGCACTTGCTTGAACTTCACTCTCTGATAGCGACCAGCAGAGGACAGAAGCCCCTACCCTGAATGCTCCAAAGGAGCCTTAACAAACAAGAAAAGGGGCTAGGAATTAAACTGTACACTTGTATGGAAGGAACCAAAAACATGACGAGGGGGAGAAGTAAGAAAAAAATACCCAGCCCCCAACCCTGAGAACATTGATCCAGGAGAGGTAAATACAAAAGAGATTGAGGGCAGCAAACATGCAACAACAAACACAGCGGTAACAGACATAAGGAGATATCTTCAGGACCTCGTAAGTGGGGCCAAAACTGAAATATTAATTCAAATTAAAAAAGAGATAAATAGATTAATAAAAGAAAGGCTGGGCACCTCTCAAGAAGACACAGACAGAAGAAAGGAGGAACAAAAAAGGAGAGAAATGTTTAATGAAGAAAACAAGAAAAACCTAGAATTCATGAAGCAAATTCAAAGAGATTATCAGGAAACTAAAGTCTCCATAGAAAACTGGCAAAACTGCTTGAAAGAAACCAAAGATAGATTATCAAAAATGGCACACAGGCTTGCAATATGTGATCATGAAAGGGAAGATCTCTTAAAAATAACAAGGGAGCAGGCAGTAAAAATTGGAAGGCTAGAGGATGACAAGAGGATCTATAACTGAAGAATAAAGCATGTGAATGAAGAAGCAGGAGTCAAAACAGAGGAATTGCAAAGGCTATTCACAGAAATCATTAAGGAAAATTTCCGAAGCATAGAAAAAGGAAATGATATGCAGATGTATGAAGCATACAGAACTCCAGCTACCTACAACCAAAACAGAGCTACACCCAGACACATAATAATCAAGATCCCAGAAATTCAATATAAGAACAGAATATTAAAAGCCATCAGACAAAAGAAACAGATCACTTATAAAGGAAAACCCATCAAAATCACGGCAGACTTTTTGACACAGACCATCAGGTCAAGAAGAGCTTGGAGTGAAGTAATTCAAGCCCTGAAGGAAGACAACCTCCAGCCCAGATTGATGTATCCTGCAAAATTCTCTCTAGAAATTAATGGAGAAATAAGATACTTCCATAACAAAGAGGAACTTGGAGAATTTGTGACCAACAATCCAATCCTACAAAAAATACTGAAGGACATTATATAGAGAGAGAAAACAAGAATACGAGCATTTCATAACAATGGCAGAGAGACCTCAGTGAATGGGACAGACAGTGGAGTAGAATAGAAAAATAGACAACCAATGGCAGAAAACAGAATAGCAGAAATAAGGCAGAGAAGATTGGCTGTCATCTCTATTATGGATGGCCTTGAAATATTAACAGAGAGAAACACAGGCAGAGTAGATCAGGAGATAGGGTCCACTGAGATGCTTTATATAGGGAGGCAGTGGGACCCAAAACAAGCAGTGCACCCTATGGGAGTGAAAGGGGAGGAATTGTCTAAAAAAGGAAGGCAGAGGATATTGTTAATTGGGTAACAAGATTTAGAATTTATATTATTCTCACCACTCTCCTTGGATGGACTATGTGCTGTTCCAATTTGTCTACTTATGCTAGACTTGAGGACATGGTCAGCTATCCCAAAAATAAGAGGACATATATGGTAATCATCCCTAATTTCCTATCAACTTAATCTGAAGCCCTTTATAACTTATACTTTTTTATTATGACTGATCTTATTTGAATCTGGGTTGTTAGATTGCTACTTTATATTGACTGATTTTATTTAAATCTGTTATGATTGATAGCATCAAGTCTAAGAGTATAGGCAACTACACTGAAGATGACAAGATTTACTAAGATACCTACTCTGGTTTGATTATTACTTGCTTTTGAAGTCTTATAATGTCTCCAATGCTTTGTTTTTATTAATGTTGTTATATACTGCTGAGACATCATGGTAACCATTGTAGATCTCCTTGTATTGCGGTTATATATGACTTTTTTGCTTCATGCTTTTCTAGGAATTGTTTTCTTTTAATCTTGCTTTGTTTTGTTTTTACCTCTAATACAGAAATGATAGATATACATGTAGAGACTCATGCATGTGTAGAACTTATAAACAGTTTACAAGAACCAACTATATAACACATGTTGAAATGAACAACTACTTTGAAGAAAAAAAGACACTACAATACCCAGTGCTGATTCCATAATGTCATCAGTGTAATCCAGCAAAATTATCATTCTTTGTTCAAAGTGATCTTAGCTTATTTTGTTTTGTTTATGTTCAACACACATGAAGGTATGGACAGCTGTTTTGAGGAGAATGAGAGACACTATGACAGCCATTCTCGGCTTCCTTATTGTTTGTTCTTGAAGACCTGAAATGCCCTCCTCGTCCTGCTCAGATCAATTCCATTCCAAGAAACAAGAAAATCTATTTTCTGGTTAACCTTAGCTTGACCTAATCACATATGGTTAGTGTTAGCTAGTGCCCCCATTAACTCTTTGTGTTATCTCCCAAATCCATTCACTTCCCAATAGTCTCATAAATGATTTCTCAAAGTCAATAATATTAAAACTTAGGTTTTTTTGTTG
>PVJX010020839.1:0-32788 GCA_004027295.1 Dolichotis patagonum
ATGTATATTTGGATTTGGTTGTTGGAACACTCTGTAGACATACACTAAGTCCATTCATTCACAAGTGTGTATCAGTTTCGCTATGTCTTTGTCTAGTTCATCTATTTCTTTGTGCCACTGGGATGTTAAGGTCTTCTACTGCAATTTTGTTCTTGTGCATTTGGTTTTTCATGTCCATTAATATTTGCCTTATACAGTTGAGTGCTTCTGTATTTGGTGCATATATATTTATAATTTTTAGTTCTTCCTCTTGTAGTTTTCCAGTTACAACTATGTAATGGCCTTCTTTGATTCTTTTAATCCTTTTAAGTTTGAAGTTCTCTTTGTCTTCAAAAAGAATAGCTAACCCTGACTTTTTCTGTGCTCCTGTTCTGTGGAATGCTGTTTTCCACACTTTAACTTTTTGTCTATGTGTTTATTTTTCAGTCAGATGCGTTTCTTGATTACAGAATATTGTGAAGTCCTGTTTCTTAATCCATTCTGTCAACCTGCTTCTTTTGAAAGGTGAATTAAGCCCATTTACATTTATGGTTATTACTGATGCGTATTGACTTTGTCATATTATGTTCCTGTGGTTGGTTTCTCACTTTCCTCCTTTGTTTAATTCTTTGTCCAAGTTGGGGTTTCTTTTTGTTGTTACTCTGGAGATTGTTGTCATTTTTATCTCTTTCTAGTATGTCTTTCAGTACTTCTTCTAGAATTGGCTTCATAGATAGGAATTTCTTCAGTTTTTCTTTGTGTTAGAAGTATCTTGCTTCTACATTAAATTTGAAAGACAGTTTTGCTGGGTACATCATTCTGGGTTGAATGTTGTTTACTTTTAGGACTTGAAAAACTTCACTGAATGCTCCTCTTAACCTGAAGCTTTGTGTTGAGAAGTCTGCCATGATTCTAATAGGCTTTCCTTGATAGGTAATTTGTGTCTTTTTTTCTAATAGCCTTTAGTATTCTGTCTTTATGTTGTATGTATGAACTCTTCATTATTATATGTCTGGGTGTAGATTTATGGTGGTTATGACTGTTCAGTGTTTTATATGCCTCACTTATTTGTATGTCAGAGTTTTTCCCTATGTTTGGGAAATTTTTCATAATTACTTCTGTGAATAGCTTCATTAAGTCCTTTGCATTGTCTCTTGCCTCCTCACTTGTGCCTATTAGCCTTACATTATTTCTGTTGGCGTCATCTTGAAGCTGTTGGATTGTTATTTCATGATGCTTCATTGTTTTTATAAGTTCTATCTTTTCCTTGTCACTAACTGCGATCCTATCATCAAGGTCTGAAATTCTATCCTCAGCTTCATTTAAATGGTTTTGCCAGCTGTCAATAGAGTTTTTGATTCTTGGGTATCTCTTTGAAACTGTTTCATGAATTCTGCTTGTTTTGTACCTTGTTAATTCAAGGTTTCAATCAATTTCCCATGCTCCTGTATTTTTTAAGCTATTTTTTGCCTGGCTATGTTGAGCAAATGCTTTACTAAAGTTGTTACTTCTGTCTTTACATAAGCCATTTTTTCTAATTTGATCCTCTATATCCTCATGCATTTGTTTGTTTACTTCATTTGCTATCTTTTCAGAGATTTCCGGTGGATTACTATTAATGTCCTCCATTTCTCTGTCATCTGTTCTTGCACCTGATGGAGTAGATATTTGAGATTGCATTTTGGTTTTTTGTTTTGTCATTTTCAACTTCTGGGCCAATATCTGGTTCTTTAGTACAAATAGTCACTGTGATCAGCAGTGTACCTCCTAGGGTCATACTCTGTGGTTGATGTCCACCCAATTTTTGGGTACAAAGTGACCAGAACCTTCCAGGGTGTTCTCACTGGATGAGGTGGCAACCAGTCTCCCACTGAAACAGCACTGTCAATTCACTTCAGTTCAATGATTCTGTGCGTGGCTGTGGCAGGGGGAGGGGGAGTAGTGGGCCAGAATGCCCAACAGTGTGATCCAGGGCAGAGGTGGTGGGCTCCTCCACATTGTGCTTTCCTCCATGCTGGTATGGTGGCAGTGAGGTAGCCAGAGGGGCATGGGCCAGCTCAGCAGTGCGAAGTGAGGCTGGGCTTGGACACTTCTCTATGTGGCACCTTCCTCTATGCTTTGGTGGTATGGGAGGGCAGCTGCAGTGCCCAGACATGCCCAGCAGCATGAGCCAGGATGGAGTTGGTCGACTCCTCTGCATGGCACTTTTCTCCTTGCTGGTATGGTGGTGGTGAGGCAGCCAGAGGAGTAATTTTATTTTAATTCAATGTGTCTATGTATGTATGTATTTGGGTTTATGCATGCTTACAATTTACCTAGTTTGCCTAAAAATTGATTTTTCTGGATAGTATTTCTATTTTTGGAAAACTTAGGATAGATGTTGGTCTTACCTATGTTTCTCATTATTGAGACAAAATATTCAACAACCAAAGTTAAAGGAGGAAAAATTTATTAAGGTTCACAGTTTGCAGAAATTTCAGCTCATAGTTAATTGGCTCCAAGTCAGACTGTCATATTGGAGGGGCAATGCAGCAAAGAGACATTCCATGGCTGGTCACATAGGAGGAAGCTATCCCACCGAGTTTCTATCTCTTTGTATTTCAATCAGGCTACAAGTCTGTTGATTAGTGCAACCTATATACAGTGTGGTCCTTCCCATTACCTACACCCAGAACAGAGGTAAGTTCATCTGCAGACTAATCAAATCATCCCACTCTTAATCTTAACTCATATTCACATGCTCTAAATCCAGTCACCTCTAAAAACTCCCACCTATGATTGCATGAAGTTTTGGGGGGATATCTAGATACAAGGCATAAAAATATTATAGATTAATTTGTTTTGGTCTTTGATATAGTGATCAAATATGATTTCAGCTCCTCATCAGTCAAAGCAAACATCCACTAAGGCACTTCCAACCTACTCCTCTCACTTGGTCATGTCTATACTAACACTCAGGCTCACGAACTAGATTTATTCTTTCTAATGGTCTATATTATATGCATTGTTTGTCTCAATGCTCTGAATTCAAGGAATTAATTGGAAAAATAATGCACAAAGTCTTTTGTAGACACTCTTCATTTATATATGTGAGCTTCATAAGGACCAATGGCTAAGTTTAAAATTTCCTCGTTAGATTTAATAATTTTAACTTTAAGAGAGTTTCAATCAAGAACCAATCATATCCCCACAATATTAAAACTTCATTATGCCATCTGCCTAATAGTACTTTTCTTCATGAACAGATTGATACATTCTGCAAAAATATTATGCTGTACCTACTATCTACAAGGCATAGTTTTATTCTCTGACAAAGAAAGAATGAAGCAACTAGACATGACCTTTGCCATTAAGAGACAGTACAAATTACTGGTTATGAACCTGTAATTTATAGAGTCAGATTCAAATTATGTCTCTGTTCCTAAATAGTTTTATAGTTTTAGGCAAGATATTGATACATTCTTTTCCTTCAGTTTGCTCATCTAATACAGAGATTGATGTATTATTATTGTTATGATGCATAAATAGTGTAAAATATGTAGCATCCATAAAATAATACCTTTTCCATAGTATATACTCAATGAATAGCAGTTTTGCTTTTAGGAGCAGAATCTTATAGTTAGAGATGATGTACAAACAAGTAATTACAATTCAGTGTGATATGCAATGTGGTAAGTAATACAAAAGTCTAATCTGTCATGAAAGTAATAGACACAAAACCTTAACTTGTGATACCATAAAAGGAATTCTGGAAGAAGTAGTACTTAATTTGATAACTTGAGGGGAATGAAAATTAACAAGATAATAAGACATTAGTAATTCAATAGGTCCTTATGATTTCCACAAAAGAAATAGCAGAAAACCAGAAACCAAGATCACATTAAAACATCAAATGGCTTGAAAATATTAATTTGTTTTATTACAAAAAAGTTCAATTAATTTCAATGATATTATGCTGAGGACATTCTTTGTCCTTACATTGTAATAGAAATAAAAGAAATTTAACAATTAAAAATTCTGTCTCCATTAAGGACAGTTACTTGTTTCTCTACCCAAAATCATTTTCCTTTCTTTACTTTTTTCATTCTTAATTTTTTGAGACAGTGTCTCATTCTGTATTTCAGGCTGACCTTGAACCCACTATGTAGCCCAGGCTGCCCTCAGGCACATGGTAATCCTTCATCTCAGTCCGTCAAATTTGAGGAATACTACCATGTGCCACCATGTAGTATTCTTAGTTTTTTTCTTTTTACTTTTAAAATATAAGCAAATTCCAAAATATGTCTTCTTAACGCCATCTAAAAATTAAACTTACAAATCTACCAAAATTATTTCTACTGTCATTCATTTATTCACTCAAGAACTTAAATCAATCTCTGTATCTGAAGAAAAGAATTTTTAATTGGCTTTAATTGTTCACAGACTTTAAACCTGGCTGTTTCTAGTCAGAATTCTAGGATTCAAGATGCACAGTTTGCATACAGCAGTTGTTACTTAAATAGGTATTTTCAAAGTTAAGACTTGCCTCATAAGCAGTTCTCATAACAGATGAAAGTTGTAAATTTCTCTATAAACAAAACATAATTTTTCATAATTTTTTCCTGTACTATAAAATGATCTAATTCTGATGCATTTTCCTTTGAGTCTAGAGCTCTATTTTAAAGATGCTATAAAATCAATAACACTTCTTGACAGCTTAAGCAGATCACACCTCAAATGAGTTCTGAGCAAGGATCCCATGAGAAAGAATTGTCTCATACTTCGTTTTTCCAATACAGAAAAATTCAAATATTCCACAAGAGAACATTGTTTGTTGGAAATAGTACTGACAATAACATAGAAACTGAAAAAATATTTTACTACTGTTAGATGCTTTTGGGTTGTAGTCTACATATTCAGGTCAGATATTTCTCTGCAAATGTAGAAAAAAGGGTAGTTTTAATTTTTAGCAGAGAATGAACTGATTTTTTAAGAAAACAAATGAAAGATAATAATTTCTCTCCATGACTTCACATTGTCATATCCTCCACTGTCACAAGTGCAGAATGCACTGCTTGTTTCACATGCAATAGAAGAATACATATGAGTGTGTTTTCATTGAATCCCATTGGCCATGTTTATCTTTGCAAAATATTCAGTTTAATTTCTAAATAGAATATTCCTTATTCTAATCCATAATTTATGGAAAGGTAATATAATTTGATAGAATTTGCTGAAAAGCTTGTAAAGTAGCTGTAAGAACAAGAGAGACTCTGCATATGTCTTTAAAGATGAAAGAATGGATTGGATCATTTACATTGAAAGAGAAACTAATTTCATGGAGAAACAACAGGTAGAAATATGAAACAGTTCTAAGATTCTGGTTATAGTAATTCATGTGAATATATCAAATTATTTCTCCTTACTAAGAAAAAAATTTTATTGGTAAAGTAAATACTCTCGAGAAAAAACTCCATATTGATAATATAACAAAACAACTGCATCTGCCAAATCTAAGGCAAAGATAACAACAGAATTCTGTATACATTGTAATAAGATTTCTAAACCTTAACTTGCACATACTGAATTTTTAAAATAGGATCACAAGTGTTATAGAAAGTCATCCATGTAAATATAACTACAAAGAAAGAAATTTCAAGACTTTTAAAGTAATATCTAGCTGCAAATATTCTCTAAAAGAAAATAGTGAAGATACTGAACTTCTTAATAAACTGTAAATCATTCCGAACTCTATCTATGGTGGGGAGGAACAAATTTATGTTGAACATGAATGATTTCTCTGAATTTGCAAAAAACAGGAAATAGTAAAAGAAAGAAAATGTGAGGTTAAAAGCTACATTTTATTAACAGTTATGGAATTATAGCACTTGTCAATGCTTCTCACTTTTTGCTACTAATCTACATCAAAAATTTTTCATTTTTCTGTTTGTTTGCACATAGTGTGGGCTGATCACTACATGGAAATACTCAATGTCATCCCAAAAATTAAAACCAAATTGAAACACTTGATCAGAAACCACATGGAATTTTAACTAGTATGAAAGTTTACTGATGAAACAAATCAGTAATTTGAATATCTCATATGCTTGTTTAAATACATTATACGTACCAAGTTTTAAATATAACAGTCAGCTTGTAAAGTAAATACTGTAGTCATCAAACACACAATAAACGATAGGCATGGAGAAGATATTAAGTTATCCACTGTCACATGATGTTTGCATTTTTAGACACCATATGATAGTGGAATTATTTGGGAACAAGGCATATCATGAAAAGGAAATTCTATATTACGGCCTGTAACAGAAGAAATCTGAAATAGTTTCACATAAATAGTATGGAATTCTTAAATTGAGATAATACTAAAAAATCCTTACAAGTAGACATGTGTTGCAAGAATTTGCATTCCTCATACCCAAAATGTGGATTTAACAAGGAGATTTTATGATATGGCCATGTAAGATACTGTATATATAACAAATCATTTTTATTCCTCAGAGAATTTATAGACTCAAAGAATAATTTTTGGTCACTCAAATTGTTCTACTTTGGTATCACTTGTCAAAACAATGTCAAATAATATTCCTCAAATGTTTGATTACATGCAGTTTTAATTAATGTTAAAAATAAGCCCCTAAAATCTCATTAAAATGAATTTACATTTAGAATTTTCTTTCTTCATTTATGTTTTATTTATTTAAGGAGAAAAAAATAATAAAAATTATGAGACAGAATTTCAAAATAAACTAAAATAGAGTTAACTATGATTACTATATTTTGATATGTTGTCTTCAAAGTACTTGTTCAAATTACAACATACAGGCATGAAAAACTGATCAAAAAATATAAGTACAAAGAGCTCTTTTCAATTTTCGAATATAAATAAATAGTATAACTGTTTTAGTTAATATATATATTAATTTTTTCAAGTCTTTTCCTTTTCTTCTTTCCCTTACCTCATTCTTTATTTTTAAGCAAATTCTTCCTTTTCACAATATCTATAGCACAATTTGAATCTTATTTACTCTTAGATTTTCTCATAAAAGGTAGACAAAATGATGTTTACACATGTAAGTCTAATTTATTTCAGTTATGTGTATGGTCTCAATTTGCATTAATTTAATTATAAACATCCTTGAGTTTATTCTTTATACGTGAGTAGTACTACAGTCTACAAAAATACCACATGTTTTTTTTTTTTCATTCCTCAGCTGATGGGCATTTAGGTTGTTTCCAAGATTTAGCTATTACAAATTTTTACTGATACATAGTTCTTACATATGTCCCTGTGGTATCATGCTTTTATTTCATTCAGGAAAATATCCAGAAAGGGAATATATAAGAGTAATTGAACCTCTAATCCTAGTTTTTTGAGAAATCTTCACACAAATTTCCAGTGATTTTACTGGTCTACATAATCACCAACAGTAAAGTAGGGTTTTTTAGACCACAGCCCCATCAGCGTTTTATATTGATTCAATTTTTGATGATAGCCACTTCTTTAGGAGATGGGATATCTGTGCTGTTATGATTTGAATTTCTTGGATGACCACTGATGATGAACATTTATTTATTTATTTATTTATTTGCCATTTGTATTTCTTTGTCAGAGAACTGCATATTCATCTCAAATGTCCATTTTTGCGTTAACTCTTTGAATTTAGGAGTCATTATGTTGTCAATTCTAGAAATATTCTAGATACGAGTTCTTTGTCTGTGGGGAAGTTGGTTATTTTTTTTTCTCAATCTATTGTTTTCACTTCACTTTCTTGGTAATTTCTTTTCATATACAAAATCATTTTTTTTAATAAGATGGTGTCCTGGTTGTTGTATCTTTAAAGTACTTCTCTTGAATTTTTGGTCATGCTCATGAACACTCTGCCTACCTCTATTTCTTTAAGATTTCTACTACATTGTCTTTCAGAAAATTTAGTGCTTCTGTTTAATATTTAGATCTTTGATCCATTTTTACTTTAGTGCATGGTGATAAAAATTGGTCTGGTGTTCATTTTTGTGATGTGAAAAGTCAGATTTTCTAGCACTACTTATTAAAGCAGCCAACTTTCTTCCAGTGAACATATTTGCCTCTTCTGTCAAATATAAAGTGGAAAATTTTGTTTGTATTTGTGTCGCCATCTTCTAATATGTTCCAGAGATCCTCAGGTCTGTTTTTTGTCAGTAACATGATGATTTTATCGTAGGAGCTTAGTAGTATAATTTTAAGTCAGAGATCATACCTCTTTGCCTGCCTTTATTGCACCGAATTGCCTTTGCTATTCTAGGTCTCTTCTGGTTTCCAATATCATGTCATGTTCAAATAAAGAAAGTTAAACTTCTTTGTTTCTTACCCTTGTTCCTTTTGTTTCTTTCTCTTGTCTAATTGCTATGGCTAAAATTTCCAAAACAATATGGAATAGAAGTGGAGATAGTGGATATCCTTGCATTGTTTCTGACTTTAGAGTGAAAACTTTCTGTTTTTACTCATTTAATATGATGTTGGCTTTTGGTTTATAATAAATGAATTTTATCAGGCTAATGTTAAAAAACCCTATTTCTATTTTCTGTAGGGTTTTTAAAAATGAAAGAGTGTTGAGATTTATCAAAAGATTTTTCTGCATCTATTGAAATGATCATGAGGCTTTCTTCTTTGGCTCTGTAAAAATGGTGTAATACATTTATTAAATTGTGTATGCTGAAACATCCCTGCATTTCTGGAATGAATCCCACTTTGTCGTGGAATATATCTTCTTTATGATTTGCTGCATTTTCTTTGACAGTATAATGTTCAGGATTTTTGCATTTTGCTCATTAGTGAGACTGGCATGTAGCTTGATTTTTTTGGTTAGATCTTTCTCTGTTTTTGGTATCAGGATAATAGTTACCTCCATAAATGAGTTAGGGAGTACTACATCTCTTTCAATTTCATTAAAGAGTTTGAGGAATACCAGCATTAAATATTCTCCAATTTTATTGTGGAGTTCAGCTGGGAATGCTTCATGACCTGGGTTTCTTTGTTTGTAAGTTTTTACATATCTTTTCACTTTCATTAACTGATATTGGGTTACTTAGAATTGTTATATTTTTGTGATTTGGTTTTAGCACTTCTTATATTTCTAGAAAGCTGTTCCTTTCTTCTGTGTTTGCCATCATATGTGCGCAAAGATTTTCAAAGTGAGTATTGATGACTTTCTGAATTTCCACAAGATCTTTAGTGATTTCATATTTTTCATTCCTCATTGCCAGAATATGAGTTTTTTTCTTTCCTTTCTTTGAAAAGTTTTCCTAGGGATTCTTTCAAAGAATCACTTCTTTGATACATTAGTACATTCTATTGTTTTCTTAGTCTCAATTGTGTTAATTTCTACTCTGAGATTTATAATTCCCTTCCTTATATAGACTTTGGGATTGACTTGCTCCCCTTTTCTTGAAGCTTTAGGTACAGGATTAGGTTATTTATTTGTGTTTATTCTGTTTTTCTGAGGTTAGAATTCATTGCTATAAATTTTCCTCTTTGCATTGCTTTCATTACATTTTATAGGATCCAGTAGGTTGTATTTACAATTTCACATAATTGTAAATATTTTTAATTACTTCTTTAATTTCATCTGTGTTCTTTTGGTTGTTCAGGAGGGTGTTATCTAATTTTCACATTCTTATGGAGGCTTTGTGGTTTTGTTTCCCATTAATATACAATTTCTTTACATTATGATCAGTTAATATGCATGGGATAATTTACATTCCATTTCATTTACTTAAGTATATTCTGTGTCCCAGTAAATGGTCTACTTTAGTGAACATCACAACTGCAGCTTAGAAAAATATGTATTCTGAAGAAGTTAGTTGGAACACTCTGTAAACATCAACTAAGAAAAGCTGTGCAGCAGTTTGGTTCAGTTCTGTTATTTTGCTGATCTTTTTGACGAGTTGATCTATGTCTTTGTGATAACTGGGTATTAAGGTCCCATGTTTAAATTGTTATTGCTTATTTTAATTTTCATGTCTATAAGTATGTTCTTATATAGTTGGGTGATCCCATATTTGGTGAACATATGTTTAATATTTTTTACCTTTCACTTGAAGTTTTCCCCTAACAAGTATGTAAGAACCTTCTTTATCTCTTTTGATACTTCTTGGTGTGAAGTTCACATTGTCTGCAAATAGAATACATAGCACTTCTTTTATCTGTTTTTGTGCTTCAGGGATTCAGGGAGTATGGTTTTCCATCCTTTGACTTTCAGTCTATGAATTACTTTGAGGTAAATATGTTTCCTGTATATAGCATATTGATGGAACTTGATTCTTTTTTTTAAAGAGAACAAAACAAAAAAACAAAACAAAACAGAACAAAGAAGAACAGAACAAAACAATTCAGTCAACACAGGACTTCAAAACAAGACAACAGCATATCAATAGTGGCTACTAAAATGTCTCTTTTTTTCAAAATAGCTGTCCATATCTTCACACACAATGAATTCAAACAAGACAAAAATAGTGAAAAAAAACTGTTCAAAACAAAAGAAAGCAAGCATTATGGGCCTTCAAAAGGAGAAAGTAAAATCAACATTGGGTACCATAATTTCTCTTGTTTTCTTCAAAATAACTGTCCATACCTTCACACATATTGAAGTCAAATAGTAGGAAATAGACTAAAACAAATAAAAATGAGGAAAAGCAAAATAAGATGATAAGAAATCAACAATGGCTGTCATTGTTTTCTTCAAAGTAGCTGTTCATAGCATCACACATTATAAAATAAATTCCTATAAACACTTTAGGAGAAGTTCTTGGCATGTATAAGCCTATACATGTACAACAGTCCTTTCTGTATTAGAGGGAAAAACAAAACAAAATACAACAAGAAAAATACAAGAAAACAAGCAAAAAACAACAGAGAAAAATAAATAACAATAACAATAACAAAGTGCTTAAAACAATAACTTTTTAGGATTTCAAAGCAAGGTGGTAGGAAAATAACTAATGTTATTATTTTACACAGTCATCTTTAAAAGAGTTACCAATATTGCCAATATAAGCATACAAAATTGATCTAATCCTATGAATGTTAACTGTTTTGTAGAACTTGTTTCTTGATTATTCAATGTATTTGTTTTAATTGGTGAATTAAGATCATTTACATTGATTATTACAACTAATATGTATTGTCTTATCTTTATCATTTTATTTTTTGCTCTTGGTTCCTTGTTTTACCTTGTATTTAACTGCTTTTGCAGCCTGGTGGTTTCTTTCTGATGTTGTTCTTACCATTATGGTCATTTTATCTCCTTCTAGAACATTTGTATGGATTCTTTGTATGTTGCTTTTGTGGTCATGAATTTCATCAATTGATCTTTGTCTGGTAGTATCTTATTTATCCATTAATTTTGAAAGATAGTTTTTTAAGGTACATCAATCAGGGCTGGAAGATGTTTTGTTTCAGGCCTTGAAATATTCTTTTTGAGTTGGGGATTTGTGTAGCATTATCTACTCTGTTTCTGTTTGGCTTCCTTTTATAGGTGATCTGTTTCCTTTCTCTAACAGCTTTTAATATTTTTTTATTGTGCTGAATTTCTGGCATCTTGGTTATTATATGGCTGGGTGTAGATTTACTTTGATTATAGCTAATTGGAGTTCTATATGCTACACTTAGATGTATGTCATGTTCTTTTCCAAAGCTTGCAATATTTTCTGCTATTATTTCCGCAAATAATATTTATGTCATTTGTGTTGGCTCCTGCTTTTTCATTGACATCAATTCATCTTATATTATTTTTTGTGAATGTGATCTTGTAGCTGTTGAATTCTTATTTCCTGATAATTTGTTATTTTCAAGAGAGCTTTCCTTTCATGGTCACTAGCCAAGTGCCTGTCTTCTAGGTCTGAAAATCTGTCTTTAGTTTCATTCAAGCTTTTTTTGGCCAGCTTTCAATGGAATATATAGTTTCCCAGATATCTGAGTTCATTACATGCCTTCTGTTTATTATATGGATCATTCATGATTTCAATCTTCCTATTATCATCTCTTTACCTATCTGTACTCTAGATTTGCTTAATAATTTCTTTAAAATGTTAACATTTGTTTTCTTCACTTGAGAGATTATTTATGATCTGATATCCTTATGAATCAGTTTCTTACTTCAATAGTTATCATTTCAGAAATGTCAGATTTTTTTCCTCCATTTTCCTCTATCTCACCTCCTGGATTTTTTGTGAGTGGGCTGGAGGTGTGAGGCTGCATTTTCTTTCTGTGTTTTATCATTTTTCTATTTACAAATTTTTAGTTTGTTTTCTGAGTTTAACCTAGTAAATATTTGCAGTAGATATCTTCACCAAGATTTTGTTCTTCAGGGAGTCTTCTGTGTATAGAAGGTTTTTTATTTGCATCTTTTTTTCCAATTAATTAAAAGTGAGATATGGGTATCTATTTTGCTTGGTCTCCATTCTCTTGGTGCTGGGATATGATGATTGTATTACTGAAGAAATTTTTAGTATAATTATATATAGAAGAATACCTTATTAAGACAGATGCAAGATCCTAGCTAAAGCAGTATGATTACAATTGACAGTATCATCAAGCACAATTTAGAAAATGACCAACTGTGGAAAATGTTAATTTTGTGCCTTTAACCATAAAAGCAAGCTCTACCATAATATAATAGAATCAATTGTAAATTATGAGATTGTATGCAAATTGTTTCCCCTTGGTAGAGTGCTTTTACCCTGTGGTGAAGATAGTGAATAAACAATAGTGAATAAAGCAGAGATAATGAAAACAAATAAAGTAAAAACCAGGCTAGATGATGAAGAATGATCATGCAAGTTTTGGTCAACTAGAGAAGAGGGCAGAAGAGAGAGAAACAATGACTAAGCAAGGGATTATTAAAGTCAACTAGAAAAATTAGTGAGAGTGATCACATATTTGACAATATGATTGAGTCTAGTGAGGTAAATTGAGGAAAAAGGGAAAGAAGACAAAGAGATTAGAACAAAAGTAAAGGTAAAATATAAAAGGGGAAAGAAAAAGAAAAACCACAAACCAACAAAACAGAAGAAAAATAAAATAAAACAATATTAAAAAAATGAAATTCTTCTGTCTTCCAATGAGAGTTCAAAAATACCAAATAATGCTGCCAAGCCTGAAGTAGATTTTTGCTGGATTTGAGGCTGATTTTGGCCTCTAGATGTGGGGGCTTTGGCCCAGATTCTTCAGTCCATACATTCTGTGTGTCCCTTATCTGCCTCCCACTACTTTCCCTGTTTTTCTTGGAAGTATCTCTTTCCCAGTTGCTGTGCTATTTTCAGATTAATACAGGGGACTGTTCTCAGTCCTGGCCATCTTTGTCTCCTCCTGCTCCTTGCTAAGCCTTCTGTGTTCCTCTTCTACTGGCAAGTCTCTGTTGTTTCAAGGAATTTCTTGCTTGATGAATGAAATGATATAATACTGTCTGGTGCTCTCTTGCTGTTGCAGTCCAAGGTTGCACAGCCCGAATTCTTACTCCTCTCCCTAGGTAGGGTTCTAACTTCCTATTCATTGCTTTACAAATTCCACTGACAGCATCACCCAATTCAATTGTATTCTGTAACTTCCTCAGGAGCGATGGAGGGGGTGCTGTGGAGTCCCTTTCTGCTTCCTTTCCAGGCAACATGGGGACAGCCCAGGGCAGCAAAGGTGCAAGGCAGTTTAATTCCTTACACCTCCTGAACCACAGGTTACAGAATAGTGGTTAGCTGTACCGTTTGCTCTGCATCACTGTTCACTTTGACCCTCCTCCTGGTGGTTCCAGTTAATGCTCTGGTGCACCAAAGGTATGGGAAGACAAGAAAAAGAAAAGAAAATGAAAAAAAAAAGAAAAGAAAGAAAACTGGTTGGTCTTCCCGGAGAGAGAAGTTTATGTTGTTATAATTTACTACTGGACTTTAGAATCTTCTGCTTGGAGGAGGGCAGAAGAAGCAGGGGACATTATATCCCAAGTCCATCACTGTATGGCTTGATTTAGCCATATTATTTTAGTAGATACTTTTTTCACTCTCTCTGTTCTTTAAAGATTCCATGTATGGTTCACAGTTGTCCCAATCTGGTGTTTCACTGGCAGCCACATGGGCTGGCTGATCATTTTATTAAGTCTTTATGCTATATTTGGCATGATGTATTAGTGTCTTATGTCAGATTGCCTTAGGTTTCAGGATATGTGTCTCTCCCCTTTCTTCCAATTACCTGTGTCTTAGTTGAATTTCTCTGAGTAGCTCCGAAAAATGTTCCACCACTATTCAGCCATGTTGAATCCTTCTTTTTTTTTACATTTTATTGAATGACTTACCTTTTCATAGACTTGACTAAGAACAACTTGAATGTGGTAGTATAGTTTAGTCACATGAAAATGTCAAGACACATAAGGAAAGCAATAAAAACACAGAAGAAAAACTGAAAGAATTTATAATGTAATGTTGATGAGTGCCTTGTTTTTCTGATGTTTATTATCTGTACACACAGTAGATAAATGAAAAGCAAAAGAGTTAATATTTTTCATTTTCTTACACTTTAACAAATAAAGAACAATCTTAGATGCCATTTATAAAATGTAAACCTATAATTCAAGAGATAATCATCAATATTTTTCATTTTTTGTTCAGTACAAAGACAGATAAAGTTAATGTTTTAATTGTAAATTGTATTTCAATTGCAAGGTCCTTACTTTACTTATCTTCAACTCCTAAACACTTAATACAGGAACTGGCATTTAGTATTTGTTCTGTAATACTCTGCTGGATTCAATTGTGAAAGTGAAAAACTAAGAGTAGAACTGACAAAGTAGACACACACAAAGGCTTATAAAGAGTACATTCTATTGATTTTAAATTTAAAAGTGCAGTTATTTACAAAAAATAGGTCAAATAAGTGAAACTGGTCATTGGCTAATTCAACATACAGTTATTATTTGAATAGTAACATTTATCAATTGCTCTGTAAATTTAAAGTCTTGCAGTGGAAAATTGAAGCATTTGTGTTTTAAAATTCTCAAAAGCCTTATGAAGTTTGTATTAGAAGTGACATTCAGAGGTGAACCGTGATGGTGATACATTAATACATAATAGATTTGGGAAAAGAACAATAACAGTGTACATCTCCAGAGTCTGTAATTTTGTTAACATTTATGCTGTTGTCTGAAATTTTCAGCTGGGATAAGTGGATGTACTTCAGAAAACACAATGACACTGTTAAAACAGCATCTTCATGGAACACATTTCACACATCAAATGAATAAAATACTGTGTCAATGAGAAAATATGATGCACTGTCAATACAGCTTTCATGTGTCTGCAGATAATTAGGCTGATTACATGCACACAACACTTTAGAAAATGAGGCTTTAAAGATTCAAAGGGAAAACCAAGTAGTTTTGGAAACAGCTAGTTCACTACAGAGTATTTTAAAAAAGAATCAAGAAATAGTCTATAACTAGAAAAATATAAAAATTTTTAGATGTAAAATCAATCATAATAAAGATACCACTAAGAATGTTCTTATTCTCTATATGTAATTCTAGTTGAACCTGTTTCCCAATTTAAAATATTCTTGAAAAGTATCATTTATCAAAAACACAAGCTATGTGGGTACACATAAGCATATGTGTGCAAGTGCTTGTTGCTGCTATATCAATATCATAATTTTCTTAGTAACATATAAATTTTCTTTTATTTTACCCCTGTATGCCTTGGTAAATTGAGTGAGGAAAATGTCAAGATAGTCCTCTTTTCCTTCTCTCTTTTTTAAAATATGGCAATGTTTTAATTAAATTTGTAAAGCTTTCTAAATATGTCTAATCTCAATTAATTCTCACAATGTTGATATTGGCATGGTATTATTTTATCCATTTTAAAGATGACAAAATAACACAGGCAGACTTGTGGAAATGCAAAATATTCAGGGCACTAGACTCAGTGCCAGTGTTTCTTTAATAAACACTGGTCTGGATATTTTCCTAGTTCCTTCTTAGTCACCTTTCTCTCATTGTGGAGACAAAATACCTAACACCCAAAATTAAGGAAGGAAAAGTTTATTTAGCTCACAGGTTGTGGATGTTTCAATCCATAATCAGCTGGCTCCACAGCAGGGTGGCATGCCACAGTGGCAACTGTTCAAGGTGGCAGAAGACAGCAAAAGCAAAAGTCAGGAAGAGAAAGCCTTTTTTCTTCCCTTATATTGCAGACAGACTATGCATCATCTTCCTGCCCTCCTCTTGCACAGGACAAGGATATTTACAAATGAGAATCCTGGTTCCATGATGACTCACTTAAACTTCTAAACTTCTCAAGTTGACACCATGTATAAACTATTACAAGCTCCCTGCTTGAGTGTCTGCACTATGACTTCATGTGTTTCTGACAGGATTGACCAACTGATTGTGTTTGAGATGACTTACTGAAAGAAAAATGCAAAGAAAAATTTAATTTTCAAACATGTACAACACAACCAAGAAAGAAATATTTTTCAATTGGATGATTTCTAAATTAATGAAGCTGTGAACAAAGAGACCTAAATGTGTCTGTTTTTCGATCTATCTATCTGGGTGGCGGGCTCTCTATCACATATTCCAAGCACTTTTTCTGCCATTGAATTAAAGAATTATTGTCAGGCATTATAATAATGCCAAGATTAAATGTTTGTATGGGAATTGGCATCATTGGATTTGTATCTTAGTTTAGTGTTTAATTTGATATTTCAATAAACTCATCATCAAACCTTAATCATCAAAATATTTTTTGTCTGCTTTGAGTCAGTGTTTAACTATGCAGTTCAGGTTGGACTGAACCCCTTTGTAGCCCATGCTGGCCTCAAACTCACAGTGGTCCTCCTACCTTAGTCTCCGTAGTGCTGGGATAGCAGGTGTGTGCCGTCACAATCAGCTGGTATCAAACATTTTATTTCTTCTACAAGTGCTATTTGTAGTAAAGTTTTTCATTGCTTAAATTTTAATATTTTCTGGAGGGAACAGAAATTCTTGTGGGACAAAAGCAATAAAAGAAAAAAATTTAATCTTCTCTGTGTTGGAATGTTCAATGTAAAAAATATATGCTCTATATAGTGTCATATAAGGAAAAAGTGTGGTTCACTGCTGATATTAATTTGTTGACTTTTAAAATCTGTCTTTCTGTGATAGTGGGATGAGGTCTTCCATCATGATTATTTTGTTGTTTTCTAATTTTTTTTTATTCCAGTACTGTTGTTTTACGAAACTGTGCTCACTAGTATTTGATGCATACATATTTATCACTTGCTATTATTGAACTATTCTCTTAAACATAATTTGGTGACTGTTTTGTTTCTTCTGATCTTTATTAGATACAAGTAATTTTGTCTAAAAATAGGGTAGCTATTCTTGCTTTTTTTGGTTTCTTACCATGTAAAATATTATTTTGTAACCTTCAATTATTAATCTAGGGATATCTATTTATTTAACAGAGAAAAACATAGAAAAATAAACAGAAGATGTAAGAGACAAACATACAATAATAAACCCAAAACAACACCAGTATAAGTTTTCAAAATAAGATGATATGAAATTTAACAATGGTTGTCATATTACATATTGTTACCTTCAAAAGGTTGGATAGATTAACAGATACAGACATGCAAAGTTGATCTAATCATAGGATACTGAGAATTTTTTCATATATTTTTTCCATTTGTATTTCTTCATTTGAGAAGTGTGTATTCATCTCAATTGCCCATTTTTGGATAGGGTCTTTGAATATTGGGGGCCTGATATTCTTTTAATTCTTTATACATTCTAGGTAGAAGACCTTTGACTGAGGGACAGTTGCTTAACCTATTTTTCAAATTCATGTGTTTAATTTTCACTCTTTTGGAAATTTCTTTTGACATGTAAAAACTTTTTAATAAGCCAGGATCACAGTTGTTGATTCTGGGCATTATCTCCTGTTCCATTTGATTTTTGTTCATGAAATCTCTGCCAACTGTATCTCATCAAGATTTCTACTTATTGTCTTTCATCACTAATTTACTCTTTAGATCATTGATCCATTTTGATATTGGTTTAGCATGGTGATAGCATAGATGTGTGAACTAGGTCTAGTTATAGCTTTTGGAATATGGAAAGCCAGTTTTTCCAGCACCACTTATTAAGAGGCTATCATTCTTGCAGTAAACATATTTGGACCCTTTATAGAAGATAAGGTGGCTGAGTGTGTGTGGAGTAGTGGCTATGCCTTCCAATCTAACCCACTGAACTTCAGGTTCTTTTCTATGCCACAGGTTCCAGTAAGATGTGTTTGCATTTTCATTCAATTTTAAATATTGTTTAATTTCTACTGTGATACATTGGTTGTTTAGTGGAGTGTTATTTAATTTCCATGTGTTTATGTTGTTCCTGTGGGATTTTTGTCATTAATTTCCAATTTTTTGCACTAAGGTCAGATAATATGCATGGGATTATTTGAATTCCTTTGCATTTACTTAAGTATGTTCTTTGGGATAGTGTATGGTCTATTTTAGAGAATGACCCATAGGCAGTTAAGTAGAATGGTTATTTTGATGTTGTTGGGTGGGACACTCGGCACGTATCTACAAGGTACATTTGTTCACAAGTCTGATTCAGTTTTGTTATTCTTTGCTGATTTTTTGTTTGGTAGATATGTCTGTTTGTGATAATGGGATGATAAGGTCCCCTGTTATAATTATTGCTTATATGATTTTTCATGTCTATTAAGATTTGTCTTTCATAATCAATGCTTCCATATTTGGTGTGTATATATTTATGATTGTGATGTCTTCCTCTTCAAGTTTGCCACTAACAAATGTGTAGTGACATTCTTTATCTCTTTTGAACATTCTTGGTTTTAAGTTCGCATTATCTTAAAACAGAATAGCTACCCTCACTTTTTTGGGTTTCTCTCAGATAGAGAATTGTTCTCCATTCTTTGACTTTTTGTCTATGAATTTCCTTTTGAGTTTAATGTGTTTCTTCCATGTAGCATATTGTTGGATTTGTTTCTTAATCCACTCTATTGGTCTGTTTCTTTTGATTGATGAGGTGAGATCATTTACATTGATGAATATAACTAGTATGTACTGATTTTTTCCTTTCAAATTATCTTTCCATTGTTGATTTTCTACATTTTCTGTTTAATTATTTTCCCTTCTTAGTGGTTTGCTTCTGCATTGGAACTTGGAATTGTAGTTATCTTTATCTCTTTTTAGAGTATTTTTCAGTAGTCTTTGTAGTATTGGATTGGTGGCCATGAACTTCTATAGTTTACTTTGTTTACGGAATTATCTTATTTCTTCCTCAAATTTCTAAGAGAGTTTTGCAGTGTACATCAACCTGGATTGAAAAATGTTTTGTTTCAGGACTTCAAATACTTCACTAGAAGCTCTTTTTGCCTTACTGGTTTGTGGTGAGCAATTTTCAATGATTCTTATAGGCTTTCCTTCATGGACAATCTGGTTCTTTTCCCTGACAGCTTTTAGTATTCTCTTCTTGTGATGAAATTCTGAGATACTGTTTATTGTAGTCTGGGTGAATATTTGTTTTTTTGGAGTTTTTTTGTGAATATTTGTTTTGGTTATGGCTAATTGGAGTTCTATATGCCTCACTTATCTGTATATCAGATTCTTTTCCCATGCTTGGAAAATTTTCTGCTATTATTTCTGTTAACTGTCTTCTTATGTCATTTGTGTTGACCCCTGTTTTTTCATTGATATTTATCCATATTATGTTGTTTCAGTTTCTGTCATCTTACAGCTGTTGAATTGTTACTCCTGGTTCCTTGTTATTTTTAGGATATCTTTTTTTCATTATCAAATGGTTACATCCTGTCTTCAAGGTCTCTGAGTCTCTCTTCAGCTTCATTCAAGCAGTTTTGCCATATTTCAATGGAATATTTAATTTCCTAACTAATCTTTTGAATCAGTTTCATGCATTGTAATTCTGTCATTATATGGTTCATTAAAAGTTTCCATTATTTCTTATATTCCTCTATTTTTAATCTGCATCTTTTTAGATACAGTTCTTTCACAATACTTGTCATTTCTTTTATACCTGGAAGATTATTTCTGATTTCATTTGCTCTATAGCTTCATGGAATTGTTTCTTTACTTCACTTGTTATCATTTCAGAAAGTTCAGTTGTGCGAATTCCAGTGTCTTCCATTTCAGTGTCTCCTGGGTTTGTTCTCAGTGTGCTGGAGGATTGCGACTGCATCATACACTTTTGTTTTGTTATTTTTCTCTGGGACCTGTGCAGCTGGCCAGGCACCCTACTGATAGATTGCACTGGAATGCTGCACTGGGCAGAGCATTGATCCTCTACTACCTAGGTGGATAGCTGTACCACACCGCCAAACTCTGATGCTGGAGCCTTTTGCTGTGATAGGCAGAGCTCCAAATCTTTAAGACCCCTTGGCTAACTCCCAGATGCGTGGTTTTGAGGCTCTGGCTCAACATGTTTGGTACCTCTATGACTTATGAGCTTAAGCATGTGTTTCTGTGATGGATTGTGCCTTGATGCTGGGCTGGGCAGAGATTGGATCTTGTGTGCAGCTAGCCAGGTTGAAGTCTCAGTGTGTGGCCCCAGTACTTTTTGCCTGGCTGGGTGTAATAAAAATGTCCAGGACCCAAGTAACTAGCTGGGATTCACCACCCAGCATGTGGCTCTGGAGTCTGGTATCATGCTAGGTGGAGCTCAGAACCTCTAGGACCCAGATGGCTAGCTAGGACACACTCCAACACTGTGATGCTGGGGAGGAATTCAGGGCCTCTGGACCACACAGCTAGCTGGGACACACCTCTGGAATATGGCACTGAGGACTTGCTTAGTCTAGGGATTTCTTTCTGGCTTAAATGTGTCTTTTTATGGAGCATATCACCTTGATTTGTTTCTTGATGCAACTGATATTTGTATTCCGATAAGGATTTAAGGACATTTAAATTGCTAGTTATTACTGAAATATATTGACTTCTTTTTGTCATTATTTTTGTGTCTTCTTGTTAATATAATTTATTTTTCCTTTTTGCTTAATTGCCCATGCTGTTTGATGTATTCATTTCATTGTTTTGATGTTTTTGACATCATATCTGTTTGGGATAGTCTTGAAAATCTTTTGGAATGCTGATTTGATAGTTATGAATTTCTTAAGGTATTGTTTATGGAAGATCCTTATTTCTGCATTAATATTTTAAAGAATTTTTTAGGATATATTAATCTAGATTAATATTTGTTGGCCCAGTGATTTAGCTCAGTGGCATAAGTGCCTGCCTGGCAAGCACAGTCATGAGCTTCATGCCCGGTACAAAAAAAAAAGATTAAAATTTGGTTTCTTTAAGGACTTGTAACTGATTCCTCCACATTCTGCTATCAGTTAAGATTTGAATTGAAAATTCTACTATAATTATAATGAGTTTTCATTTACAAGGGCTTTGTTGTTTTTATCTAACAGGGTTTAGGATTCTTTCATTGTCCTGGAATACTGTAATTTTTGGCTGTGATATGTTCTAGAGAAAATCTTTTTGGTTCCTCACTATTTTAGGATCCTATGTTCCCTGCTTATCCTTATATTGAATCTTTCCTACGTACAAGTAAAGTTTCCTATTATGATATCTGTAAACCTAATTTTAAGATACTATCACTATCTTCTGGCATTTTTAGAATTCTAATTAGTCTTAAATTAGAACTATTTGTATCACCTGGAAGCTGTAGAAAGAATCTCTGTAGTCTTTATTATTTTTATGGTATATTTTCATATTTGATTATGCATACCAGCTCTGTTTTCCAGTTCATTGTTTATTTTATGGAAAAAAGGAGAAACAAAATTTCATAAAAAAGAGAATAACAGGTTAATACATTACATTAAAGTAGTTACTTAGAGTACAAGTTATGGGCATAAAAATTTCTCCAATTGATATTAGCACAAGCCTTTCTTTTCCATGATTTAAAATATACTAATAATATAACTAGTATGCATTTTCTACCTTTTTCCATGCTTCCTTTCCCCTTTTCACTATCCTAGATCCTTTTTTACTTTTAAACAATTTCTTCACATTTTACAATGTCTATTATACTTTATAGCCACTATTTACTCTTTCAAATTCTCATGCCAGGAAGACAATACAATGTTTACACTTGTGAGTCTGATTTGTTTTACTTATGAGTGTGGTTTCAATTTGCATCCCCTCAGTTGTAAAAGTAACAAGTTTTTTTACTTCATTATGGCTGAGTAATACTCCCTTGTATAAAAATACTGCAATATTTTATTCATTTCTTTATTGATGTATATCTTGGTTGTTTCCAAGACTTAGATATCACAAATTGTGGTGCTATAAACATGGATGCACTTATATTACTGTGCTATGATATTTCTACTTCTTCTGAGATGATACACAGAAGGAGAATATCTGAGTCCAATGGGATCTCTAATCCTAGATTTTTAAGGATTCTCTATTGTGATTTAAAAAGTGAGTGATTTAAACAGTGAATGATTTAAACAGTCTGCACACACACGAACTATGGGGAAGTGTTCCTTTTACCCAGCAGCTTCACCTGAATTTTATTATTGGTTGATATTTTTAATTTCCATAATTTCTGGGCTGAAATGAAATCTCAGAGTTCCTCTAACTTGCATCATTCAAATTATCAGTGATGTTGAAATTTTTTCATATGTTTGTCACTTGTGTTTATACATCTGAGATGTGTATATTCAGTTCAGATGTCCATTTTTTGATTGAGTCTTTTAATTATGGTTTCTGAGTTATTTCAATGCTTTATATGTTCCAATTGAATAATTTTTCCCAACCTTGTGGGCTGTCTTTTAACTCTTTTTGTGATTTATTTTGACATGCAAAAGCTCTTAAATAAGATGAGATCCAAGTTGTTAATTATTTGAAGCTCTTCCTGTCCAGTTTGAAAACTGTCCATTAGCTCCCTGGCTATACCTATGTCTTCAAGATTACTACCTAAATTGTCTTCCAGTAGACTTAGGGTTTTGTTTTAAAATTTAGAAGTTTGATATATTTTTAATATAGTTTAGTGCACATGATAGACCTGGGTCTAGTTTTAGTCTTCGGCATGTAGACTGTCAGTTATTCCAGTGCTATTTATTAAACTGGCTAACTTTTTTCCAGTGAACATGTTCAGCCCCTTTGACAGAAATAAGGTCACTGAGTGTTTTTGTAGTGTGTCTGCAACTTATAATCTGTTCTACTGATCATCATGTCTGTTTTACTGTCAGGAACATGCACATTTTATCACAGAAACTTCATAATATAAATTGAAGTCAAACATAATAATGCTTCCTGACTTGTCTTTTTTACCCAGAATTGCTCTTGCTATTCTAAGTCTATTCTGTTTACAAATGAATTTTAGGAATGTTTCTTCTAGTTCTGTGAGTTACACAAATGGAATTTTGATGATTACATTAAATCTGTATAATAATTTTTGGAATATATTCATTTTCATTATGTTGGTACTTTTTAACCATAAGCAAGGGATAGTTTTCTATTTTCTGGTACCACCTTAAATATTCTTTTGCATAACACTGTGATTTTCAATATATAGATCTTTTACTTCCTAGTGAGATAGATTCCTGAGTATTTCATTTCTGTGGATGCTGTTGTGAAGGATGTGATTTCCCTAGTTTCACTCTCTGTGAGTTTTTCTTTGGGTACAGAATGCTATTGATTTTAGAGTGTTGATTTGATATTCAGTTATGTTACAGAAATTGAATATTAAATGTATAACTCTTGGTGGAGTTGTGGCTTATTCTATTTAGGATATCATGTCATTTGTGAATAATGATACTTTAAATTCTTACTTTCCTACCCTTATTCATTTTAATTCTCTCTCTTGTGTAATTGCTGTGGGTAATGTTTGCAGAATTATATTAAACAAGGGAGGTGTACTAGATTTTCTTACCTTGTTCCTGATTTTAGAGAAAAGCTTCCAATTTTTGACCACTTAGTATGATGTTGCCTGTTGATTTGTGATAAACGGCTTTTATCAGATTGAGGTAAAGACAGTCTATTGCAATTTTCTGTAGACTTTTTCTCATAAATTAGTTTTGGACATTGTAAAATGCTTTTTTGCATTTGTTGAAATGAACATGTGATTTTTTTCTTTGTTTTGATACGGTGTGTTGCATTTTTTGATTTCTATATGTTGCACCACCCTGAATTACTGTGATGTATCCACCTTTGTCATGGTGTATAATCTTTTGGAGGTGTTTTGACATTCTCCTTCCTAGCGGCTTACTGAGAATTTTTGTGTATACGTTCGTTAGGAAGTTGAGCCTGTAGTTCTCTTTTTGTTTGGATCTTTCTCTGCTTTTGATAGCTGGTAATAATATGTGCCCAAGAATGAGATAGAGAAGTTTACTTCCGTTTAAATTTCTTTAAAGATTAAATGAAGGATATTGTCATTAAATTATCTCTAAATTTCTTGTAGAATTCAGCAGGGAATGAATCAGGATTTGGCCTTTTTACTGGTAACTATTTAATCACATTTTAAATTTTATTTACTGATATTGAATTATTTACTGATATTGAATTTTATATCTTCTTCAGATTTGGTAATTCATATATTTATAGGAATGTGACCATTTCTTCTGTGTTTTCCATCTCTGAAAGTAAAGATTTTCAAAGTAGTTATTGATGACCTTTTTAAATTTCACATGATCTGTAGTGATTTCACACTTTATATTCTTCATTGCATGAATTTCTGTGTTTTTCCCTTTTTATAAGCTTTGCTAAGGTTTTATGAATTTTATTCATTGTTTGAATGAAATAACTCTTCAATTCATTATTGCTTTGTATTTTTTAGTGTAAATTGCATAAATTTCTACTCTGATGTTTGTATTTTCTTCCTTTTTATGAACTTTGGGCTAGACATGCTTTTCTTTTTCTAGAATCTCAAGGCAGAATATTATGTTGTTTAGTTGTGCTTATTCTGTTTTCCTGGTGCGGTAATTCACTGCTGGATGTTTTCATCTTGTTACTGCTTTCATGGTTTCCTGAGTTCCAGTATTTTTTATCTGCATTTTTATTTAATTGCTGGTGTTTCAAAATTTATTCTTTAATTTCATCTGTGATCCATTGTTTTTTTCAGGAAGGTGTTATATATTTTCCATGAGTTTATGGAGGTTTTTCAATTTCTTTTGCCATTGAATTCCAATTTCACTTTCCCATGGTCAGATAATAGCCATTAGGTAATTTCAATTAATTGACTTTTACTTAAGTATGTTCTGTGGGTTAATACATGGTCGATCAAATAGAATAACATGTACAACTGACAAAAATATGTATTCTGATGTTACTGTGTGTAACACTGTATAAACATCTAATAAGTTTATTTGTTCATAGGTATGGTTCAGTTCTGATATTTTTTTGCTGATTTTTTTTTCTAATTGATCTATATCTTTGTGACAATGGCATATTAAGTTTCCCAATACAATTGTGTTATTGTTTGTTTGATTTTTTGTGTCTATTAATATTTGTCTTACATAGTTGGGTGCTCCCATATTTGACACATACATATTTATATTTGTTAATTTTTCTTCTTCTTGAAGTTTTCTCCCTACAGTTATATAGTGACTTTATTTATAATTTGTGATAAATTTTTGTCCTTTTCATAAATCTCAATTTGAAGTTCACATTGCCTGCAAACCGAAAAGCTACCCCTGATTTTTCTGATTTTCTATGGCATACTGTATGGTTTTCCATCCATTGATTTTCAGCCCTAGAAATTAAAGACAGCATAATGTTGGGTTCTGTTTCTTTCTCTGTTATGACAGTCTGTTTTATTAGATTGGTGTATTGAGACCAATTATATTTATGGTTATAGCTGATATATAATGGTTTATCTTTGTTATTTTCCTTCTGTTGGTTTTCAGCATTTCCTATTCGTTTAATTTCTTGCCCTGACTGGTGATTTCTTTCTGTTTTTCTTGGAATTGTGTCCATACTTATATCTGTCTAGAATTTCTTTCAGTAATCACAGTAGTGTTGATTTGGTGGTCACTAATGTAAATTTGTCTTTGTCATGGAAGTATATTATTTCTCCATTAATTTTGAAATATAGTTTTGCAGGGTACATCAATCTGCATTGAAAGTTGCTTTCTTTCAGGACCTAAAATACTTCAGCATAGTCTCCTGTTGACTTAAGTTTGTGGTGAGAATTCTGTTGTGACTTTAATAGGTTTTAAGTTATATTTGATCTTTTTTTTTCCTCTAACAACTTTTAAAATTCTGTACTTGTGCTATTCATCTATATGTCATATGTCATATTCACCTATATGTCAGATTCTGTTCCCACATTTGTTGAATTTGGTAGTATTACTTCCTTGAATAACTGTTTTATGCCATTTGTGTTGACTGCAGCTTTTCAATTGACCTCTCTTTTTTTTTTTGAAGGTAGTAGAAATACAACAGAACAGGACAGAACAAAGCCAATTGTGACAGGGCAGTGAATTTGGTGCAGAAGTTCACAGCAGGTTACTGGGATAACAGTAATAGTTACCATAGTATATCTTATTATCTTCATAATTGTTGTCTAGTCAATTAAGTCTAGCAAAATCAAATCAATGACAGGACATTATAAAATCAATTGAAAGAGAATATTGTGTAGAGTAACAGAATGAATCATAATGAAACAAAACTGAAAACAACATTTGCTTTCAAAGAGAAGATAGAGGAGACGCCCATATTTGCTATGTTTCATATAGTCATTGCCATACTGGATTGCCAAGAGATCCTCAGACCTCTCTCCCCAGTTGCTAATGGGGAGGTTTAGGATGTTTGATTCCATGCCCATACACTGGTAGGCTCAAGAGACACTACTGGGTCTTCTCTTGGCTCACATCAGAAGAAGATGCTGACCAAGAGGGTGCACAAATTGCTTCTTTGTGCAGGCTCCTGGGTTCCACCATGGCCTGGCCAGATCTCGGGGGCTCGTCTCTGATTCTCCTCTTGGTTCACTCCAGAGGAAAGTGCTTACAAAGAGGGAGGGCAAATTGCTTCTTTGTGCAGGCTCCTGTGTTCCACCATGACTGTGGCCAGATCTCCTGTCTTATATTGTTTTTCTTTGCATCATCTTTCAGGTGTTGAATTTTTAACTCCTGATCCAATGTTTTTAATAGATCTTTTTATTAATGATCTCCAGCCTCATTTCTGTCTTCATGGTGTTTCAGCCTATCTTCAATTTTGTTCAAATATTTTTTCCAGGTTACAGTGGATTGCTTAATTTCCTAGATATTTGTTTGAATATGCTTCATGCATTGTATTTCTTTCCTGCAATTGTTCAAAGTTTCCATTATTGTCCTATGCTTCCCCATTGTTTTTTTATATCTAATCAAGATTTGCTGAGTAGTTCCTTCATTAAAATTGTCATATCTCTGTTTTTTATCTGAGAGATTATTTCTGATCTGATTTTATCAAATATATAGGATTTTTTCTTTACTTTGGTTGCTATTATTTCTGAAATGTCGAGTGTGTCTTCCATTTTACTCCTGGACTTGTTCTGAGTGGGCTAGAGTTCTGAGATTTGAATTTTTCTTCTCTGTCTTTTCATTTTCTAATTGAAAGTGTTTTATTTTTTCTTTCTGTATTGATACTGGCAAATCATTTAATAGTAGCTTCATCCCTAGTATGGAGTCCTGTGTATGAAAAATCTGTTTTTTCAGGGAAGTCTTCTGTGTGCATGGGATTCTTGGTTTGTCTTTGTCCCCAGGTTCTACCTTTCCAAGTGGGGATATTTCCCCACAGCTTCTGATTATTGTTATGGAAGTTCGAACAACTAATTACAATTTATGTGTCATCCTAGCTGAAGTGGTATAAATAGCAATAACAATAACATGAAGCACAGTTTAGAACTGACAGAATATGGTAACTAGTATTTCTTTATCTTAGACCATAGGATCCAAATATAATTTTATATAACAGAACTGATTATTAATTACAAGTTTGTATGCATAGTGTTTCCCATTGGTACAGTGACATTACCTTGTGGTTGGGAAATTTAAGAAGGATAGTGGATGATACAAAGATAACTGAAAAGAATATAGAAGGCTGGAGGACAAAGGGTGATAATGCAAGTTTTGGGAAACTAGAAATGAGGGCAAAAGAAGAAGTATGAAGGTGTAAACAAGTGATTACCTGAACTAGGTCTCTGTGTTCAGAGGATGGGATTAGTTTTCTGTGGCTAGAATTCTCCCCATTATTTAGGAAAAAGTGAAAAAAAGTGAGAAAGAAAAAGAAGAAAGAAAAAGAAGAAAGAAAGAAAGAAAGAAAGAAGAAAGAAAGAAAGAAAGAAAGAAAGAAAGAAAGAAAGAAAGAAAAAGAAAAAACAAGAGAAAAAGGACAGCCCCACCTGTCTGCTTCTATTCCATGTGTCTTTTTCCCAGGCCCAAAGGTGATTCACCCAATTTATCACCTGTTGACTTTTATTGTTACTGGTGCTTCAGCCTTTTCTATGCTGCTAATCTAACCTGTCCATAATCTGTTCCCTAGTTGGGTCATACTGTATTGCTGGCTATCCTACTGATCATCAGATCCCAGTGATGTTAGGGGGAGGAGCTTGTCCTCTGAGTTCTCTTGCTTGGGTAGTTGCCCTTCTCTGTTGTAGCAGGGAGGAGCCAATAAACATGATTCTTCTAACCATGCTACTAGCTGGATCTTTCCAATGTATCTGTTTTTTTTTCCTGAGACTCTCTCACATAGAACACTTCTGCTGCCCTTTCTTCCTATTGAAATATTTTATCTTTTGTATTTCTGTACGATACCTTTTCATTCACTGCAGTTCTTTACTAGATTAGCTCTTCATATATGCAGTAATTTTTGTAAGCTCTTCTAGAGTTTATTAATATTTTCTTTAAGGTCATTGGCCATTTTGTCTATTATGTCTGTTATTCTTTGTTTAATTACATAATCCTCAAGATATCCTAAATTCCTTGTTTCTTTTTTTAATCATTTTGTATAACCCAGCCATGGTTGTATTTCTTCTGAATTGATTAGCTTGGGACCTTTATGAGGAGAGTTGGGAATTGGGCAAGGGATTTTTATTGCTTTTTTTCTTATCTTTCTTCATTCTGAAGGCAGTGCTAGGGAACAATTACAGTGGAAAGGCTTTGTTGCTAGTATGGCAATCTTTTTATGCGATGTGTGCTTTCCACCTATGTGATCTTGCATTTGTTTCCTACTTTAGCATTTTTCTACATCTTCGATTTACTCAGATTAAAAGGATCAGAAATTATCACTGTTTTGTAAGGTGAGCATTCCTACTGGTTATAACAACATCAAAACATTTCCCTATACCTCACTTATGTACTCTAATGATCACTTTACAATTTCATTCTCATATCAGCGTAGTGCAGTATGTGCTATACTGGTACTGATAGTGGAACATGGAGGAAAGAGAAACAAAAATAAGAGGAAAACTTGGGGTAAATCAGTAATAAGAGATATGTCAATAAGTGAAAAACAAAGAGCTGATCAGCATGTGATGTAGTATATTTTAGACTGAATAAAGGACCAGTGTTATTGAGCTTTGAAGGGCTTGTGTTTCTGTGGTTTGAGAGAATATGTGTGGATGAAAGAAAAATGTTGCAGAGGGAGGGCAAATGAGATTTTTGGGGAAATCTATTAATGCATTGGTAGGTAGTTTATCTTTGGATCCTCTATACACCGTTCTGGTAAGGGTATCCTGTCAAGCTCATAAATGACAGTATGTAAGCTAAAACAGTGATTAGTTCTTATTTTTCTTTGCACACACACACATACACACACACACACACATATATATATACATATATATACATTTGCATATATATGTATAATCACTCCACATTTGATTATGTATATGAGTCCTTTTTTTCTGTTTTTGTGACTATCACATTGATATATATCTATATATACAATTCAGATGAAAGGAGACAAGGAAGCATATAAAGATAAGGAGATAACAGAATAAGATGGGAAAACTAGAAAGCAGAAAAGAAAAATGAAAGGAAAATCAAAAAAGGTAAAATATAAAGAAAGAGGAAAACTTGAACAACTATTTCCAAGATGACAGTATCTAACATATCAAGTAGTGCTTTCTTAGTGGGGTTTTTTTTGTTCTTTTCTTTTTTTCCTTTGGAATTCTGTATTGTTGCTACCCTTTTTTTGTTTTGTTTTGTTGTTATTTTTCTACATTAAATAAGATTTTTAAAAAGGAGGGAAAAATAATACAGAAACAAACTGTTAAAACACCTCATGTTTTGATCAAAAAATACAAGACTTTATGGCTCTCAATATATTCTAAATACAATTGCAGGTCTCTGAGCTGTTTCTTTCACCTTCATACTTGCCTTACTTGCTGTTTTTGAGTAAAGATTTTGGTAATACAGGTGGTTCTATGGGCCATTCTCCAAGCTTGAAGCAGTGCTGTTGCTGAAGCTAACTCTATGCCTGTGTCTTTCTCTTTTGGTTTTAACACTTCAGTTAATTTAGATAGAGGACATATCCACTCACCTAGGACATGGGACTGTGCCCAGATGTTCCACCGGCCCCAGTTCACCATGCCCAGTTCCCACCTTTCAATTTAGGGAACCAAGAACCTGTGGTGAAGCTGGGAATGCTCCAGGAAATGAGATTGCAGGAGGTGATTCACCACACACCCAGAGGAATCTTTGGAATACCACTCAAAGCAAGGAAATATAGAAAAATGACAAAAGGAAAGACCAAAAGGCAGGCTCAAATGTCCAGCACATTGCAAGAAAGCCTAGGAGCCATGTACATAGAATAAAATAGAAGCCATGTGCCTGAAATGACTGAAATGATATCAACTGAAATAAAGAAGCAACTAGGGGAAGCTATGGGGAAATTAAAATCAAAAATAATTGCCCAGGTAAAAGAAAAACTGGTAGAAGTAGTGAAAGAAATAGTGAACATATCTAGTGAAGACACAGCTAAAAAATTAGAGTAACAACACAAACAGATAGAATCCCTGAATGAACACTATAAGAAACAAACAGAATACATAAAGCAGTTTCAAAGAGATACACAGGAAGTCAAAAATTCTATTCAAAGCTGCCAAATGAAAGCTGTGTAAATGAAAGTGAAGATGGTATTTCAGACCTTGAAAATAAGTTCAAAGCTAGTGAACAAGAAAGGAAAGATCTTTTAAAAATAACAAAGAATAAGGAAATAACAATTCAACAGCTGCAAGATGAAGCAAAGAAAAATAACATAAGTTTAATAGAGATAAATGAAAAGAAGGGGACCGCCCTAATGATATCAAGATGCTATTTACAGAAGTAATAGCTGAAAACCTCCCACAAATGAGAATGGAAACTCACATATGGATTAGTGAAGCATATATAACTCCAAAAAGCCATAAGCAAAATAAAATCACCATTCAGAAACCCAACATAAGAACAGAATTCTAAAAGCTGTTAGAGAGAAAAGACAGATCACCTATAAAGGAAAACCTATCAGAATCACAGCAGATTTCTCAACACAAACAATGAAATCAAGAAGAGAATAAAGTGAAGTATTTCAGATCCTAAAGGAAAATCACTTCCAACCCAAACTGACATATCCTGCAAAACTGTTCTTCAAAGTGAATGGAGAAATAAGATACTTCCATGACAAAGAACACCTAAAAAACTTCATGAACACCAAACCAACACTACAAAGAATACTGAAAGACATTCTAGATACATATAGGATAAAACCACTGAGCAAGGAAGACAATAAAACAGAATGGAAAGGTAAAGATAAAACAGCAGAAAGATAACATGTCAACAATAAAATAATATATAACAGTTACAACCATTAATGTAAATAGCCTCAACTCACGAATCAAAAGAAACAAACTGGCTGAATGGATCAAGAAACAACATCCACCCATATGCTGTCTACAAGAAACCCATCTAACCCAAAAGGAAAATCATAGACTGAAAGTCAAAGGATGGAAAACAGTACTTCATGCAACAAGAAATAAAAAAGCAGGGGTAGCTATTCTGTTTGTAGACAATGTGAACTTCAAACCAAGAATGATAGAAAGAGATGAAGAAGGTCACTATATAGTAGTTAAGGGAAAAATTCAGGAGGAAGAGATGTCAATCTCAAATATATATGAACCAAATTCCAGAGCACCCAGCCATACAAAGCAAATATTAACAAAAATGAAAAATCAAATACCAATAATACAATTATAACAGGAGACTAACACACAAAAAGTGACAGATCAACTAGACAGAAAAATCAGCAAAGAAATAACAGAACTGAATCATACCTGTGAACAAATGGACTTGATAGATGTATATAGTGTTCCATCCAACAACATCAGAATATATATCCTTCTCAGAACTACATGGGACATTCTCTAAAATAGACCATATACTAGCCCACAGAACATGCTCAGCAAACCCAAAAGAATTGAAATTATCCCATGCATGTTATCAGATCATAGTGCCATGAAACTAGATATTAACAATAAAAACAACTCCAAAATCCTCACAAACACATGGAAACTGTGTAATATACTCTTGAGCAGTCAGTGGATCATGGAGGAAATTAAATGATATCTAAAAGCAAATGAAAATACAAACACAACTCACCAGATATTGTGGGATGCAATGAAAGCAGTCCTCAGAGGAAAATTTATTGCATTGAGTTCCCACATCAGGAAGACAGAACGAACACAAATAAACAACCTGATGCTACAACTCAAACATCTAGAAAAACAAGAGCAAGCCAAGCCCAAAGCCAAAAGAAGGGAGGAAATTATAAAGATTAGAGCAGAAATTAATGCAATAGAGACTA
>PVJX010020840.1:0-32981 GCA_004027295.1 Dolichotis patagonum
CACGGTGCAGGTCCTGATGCACCAGGGTCTCTCTCCTGCAGGCTGCCAAAAGTCTGCCACACTCTCCACCGTCCTGAGAGGGGAGGAGCTCCTTGTTCTCCTGGCACCCCAAGTCAACCACACTGTGCAGGTCCCAATGCACCAGGGTGTCTCTCCTGCAGGCCGCCAAAAGTCTGCCACACTCTCGTCGCCCCCAGAGACGGGGGGAGTTCCTTGTTCTCCTGGCACCCCGAGTCAACCGCACTGTGCAGGTCCTGATGCGCCAGGGTCTCTCTCCATTGCGCTGCCGAAAGTCTGCCACACTCTCAGTCGCCCCCCTGGGGGGGGGTTCCTTGTTCTCCCGGCACCCTGAGTCAACCGTATGGTGCAGGTCCCGAGGTGCCAGGGTCTCTCCCCTGCAGGCCCCCTAAAGTCTACCATACTCACCTGCTATTTCTTTCTGATGAACTGACTATTCCATTTCCAAAGTTCTGAAATGGCCAACAGACCACAAAAAGAATTCTCTTTAGGCTCCTGTTTGAAACTAGCAGTTACAGCAACCTGCTGGCCTTGCTTCAGGGCCACTACAGTATTTTTTTTAAGCAATGGAAACTAAGATGCTAGACATGACCCATACCTGACCAGAATCTGCATGGTGCTATACCTCCGTGGAATAAATAGACTAACATTCTTTTCTCATCTTATGTCAAACCACAAAATATATCACATGTGCACGCAAGTGTCTAAGTTTAGGGCAACTATTAATATGAGGATTCTAGTAGACTTAAAATGAGAATGTTGTAATCACATGCTACTCACATGTGACTAAGTGATGCATATAGAGGCCTAATTTCCTATATTACCTAATAATGGGTATTCCAAGAGGTTACTATGAGACAAGTATCTTAAAGGACAGTAAGTAAATATTATGTATCTTCACATTACTGTCATTGGTTAATGACTAGACTACTGCACACCCAAGTCATTTCCATGGAATTCTCAGGAACCATAGAATGCAAGATACTTAATCTCCACCCTACACTGTACCCTCTCCCTTGCCCCGTTCACATTAAAAATAACAATAAGGGGAAAAAATAACAATGAGGAAAGGTTAGGAGGAAAAGTAAACATAATAACACTATATTTCAAGGGCTTTTCAGACTCAATCAACCCCTTGAAGCCTTTACTGCCACACAAAACCAGGGCTGGGCAGGGCTCCCAAAGCTTTCCAAGGAAAAAGGGGGGTTTTATTCTCAGCGCATCATTTCCAGGTTTCTGAATCTGGAACAGAAGCACAAAAGTGGAAGTCTAAGAATGTGTTCTCTGAAGCTACCTTGGATAGCTGTGGTTGCTCATTTTTCCACTGCCGCATTCCACGGGAGTATATCCTAGGGACAAGAATTGAGGCAGAAGCAATCTACAGAGACATGTTCAAGACACACTGTGGACATAACTATGTATACAAGTACCCAGCACGATCATTTCATGATCATTTAGCAGTGAGCCAGTGATTTGCAAAACACTAGTTGCTGTGATTCTTTGGATCAGTCTTCAGAGAAGTTACCTTGCTAAACATAGACCAACGTCGCCCTCTACAGCCCTCTGAGAGAATCGGAGATGCTTTCTGAGCTCTCAATTGGTGAGAGATCCTTGAGTCTTTTTCTAGTAAGGATTACTTTTTACACCAGAGTAAGTATTGAAAGCACATGATTTGCATATGTGTTGGAAACATTAAATTAACAAGATTAAAACTAAGAAGTTAGTTAAAATGAAAATATGTTCTGCAGTATACCATACATAGAAGCAAATTCTACATATTATTTTGGTATTTCAAAAGATTTGTTTTGATGAGTAATTTCAAAGGGGGAACTGTAGATGTGTAAAAAAGAAACAGGTTGAGATAAACGTTTTGAAGAAAAGAAATATATCACAAATTGAAAAGTACAACATTCCCTGACTAGAACTGAAAAAACACCAGTAAGATATTTTAACTCCAAATTCCACTCACTTCCCTGTTCTCCACCAAAAGGAAAGAAATTTATTTTTGGAACAAGGAAGGATTGTGGGCACCTCACACATGCTCTAGAATATCCAAGATGCATGCAGATGCAAAAGCGATAAAGCATAGGTCCTCATCCTCTTAAGGGAATGTCATTGGGAGGAATATACATAAATGAATATACAAACAACTGGAGAATGCATAAAACATGACAACGTAAGCTGCACATATTAGGCAAAGGAACACAAAATACGAGAGTTATAAATGTAAGAAAAGTTTATGTAAAAAAAAAAATGAATCATTAACAGCCAAGCCCAGAAAAAAGATGATGTGCATGGATCGAGCGAGAAAAGGTGAGTGATAACAAGAATAGAGAAAAATCACAGGTCTGATGACTCCAGGAGATGCAAATTATCAGTTGCAGGGAATAGGTAGGCCACGTGCCCAAGTTTCAAGAGGGAAAAATGCATCAAAGTTAAAGAGGAAAGGCAGAGTAATTATCAGAGTGTCTTAGGCCTGGCTGGAGAGTTTCGATTAGATCTGATTAAAGAAAATGAATTATTCTGATCACTTAAGGAAGTAACAGGATGAAATAATACAAAACACTCCTCTGGCACTTGTCTAGGTGAACTGGAATAGTAGCATAGTAGGAAAAAAAGGATATTAAAGGTCTGAATTGCTAAGAGTAAAACCAAGATCCTTTGCAGAGCAAAGATCCATTAAATAGACAACTCTAATGAAGGACAAGAAGCCATCATTGGTTATACCAGGAACTTTCAAAGTGAAAGCCAGTTAAAAAGAAGACTATGATAAATTCAATCTTTTGATATTTTAGGAATCAATTTAAGCAGAAACTTTTTGGAAGCAGGTGGAAAGTTGAGAATGAAAAGAGGATGAGAAGCCAGGGCTGTATTTAAATATCCTTTTAGGCATCCAAAAAGAGAAGCAGAACTAATTGGGCGACTGTTGGTGAACTTTTAGGAATTTTATTTTGATTCCATGTGGTAGTCAGTGTACATTTAATTGAATGTTTTCTGGCGTGGGCAATGCAACAGAACAGAAAATATACATTGGAAAAAACAGTAGGCTCCCTTAGTTTGAGTGCTGTCAACCACTAAAAAACTCAGTGATTTTATATGTCTTTAAAACATAAAGCTCTTACAAGGAATAAACAGGCTTAAGAAGGAAAAGGAAGTAGAAGAATGTAAAGATAGGAAAAGAAGCACAGAGGTCCTTTTGCTTTGAAAAATTTCACAAAGAAAGGTCTTTGTAAAAATCTTTTCAGAAATGCAGGTCTCACTCTCATCATTTAAACTGATCTTCATTAAAAAATATAACCATTTTAAATGTTTCTTATTTACTCTACAAAGGCATTGCAGCTTTTTCTTAAATTTTAGTGGAAAAATCGGTACTCATATAACTATATATAACTATAACTCAATCAGTATGAAAATTCTTGCCTAAGCCTCCTTTCCAATGCAACACACAAAATCAACGCACCAACTTACAAATGAGCACTGGTGACACAGTGAGTGCCACATTCCCCTTTAGGTAGACTAAAATCCTAGGACACAGGATGTAAGTGATTCATCAAGGGGAACCAGCAAGACAAAAGCCTTCAGACTGACCCCTTGCTATTCAACTGTCTCTTTCTCTGGAAATTTAAAGCACAGTTCTTCACGTTTACTTTCACTATAATGAGGAAATTACTGTCAATTCTTGGGCAAATTTCTCTTTTTGTGGTGTTCGAAAGAATGCAAAGACTGTTCACAGAAATTCAGAGCTGAATATAAGACTGTAATTGCTATGAGAGTGGAAAGAAAAACACAGATAGTAAATGATGTTAAGGAATTTTATAGTTATATGTGTGTGTGTGTGTGTGTGTGTGTGTGTGTATGTATATATATACACACACACATACACACAGTAAAACCTCTGCTTTTTTCCTACAGATTAGTATAAGTTTAGATCTCGTACTTTAGACTCACAAAATGATTTAGGCTTCCTACCCCACTCCCCAGACCCAAATAAAAACTGGACAACTATCAACAGCAACAGTAAAAGCTTTTGGCCTTCTGGAATGGGTGGGAAGGAGGAGCAGAGGGTCACTGCATATTCCCTGTGGAAGACAAAGCCAGATCCACATTCCAGGGAAATCTGGCCTGCCCAAGTCTTTCCTTTAATACAGATTGGCCTCTCTGACTAAGCCAGGCTCTGTAATCTTCCCAGGCTGCCATTGCTAGGGAAGCCAGGAATCCCTTCTAATTAATCAAGCCCTCACAACAAAAATTTTCCCACCCACAATAAAGTGGGTTGGGGGTGGGGGTGGCAGCAAAACAATCTTTGTAGCCAAATGAATTCTAGACTTTGGTGTAATACCCAACTAATCCAAGAAAACAGATGCAGGAAGCAGAGGAAATGATCCACAGAGATAGATAATGAGGTGGGAAGCTTTCATAGTACTGCATTGCTAAAACTCCAGTTGAAAATCTTAAATCTTAAGATATAATTGTTATTTGAAATGAGGGCTTCCAACATTAAATTCTTTTTAAATACCTTGAAAGCCAGGGCAGGACCTATCAGCTTTCCTGAGGTAGAACCATATATATTATTTGACATTTTTAATAATTTATTTTATCTAAAGTTCTGTGTTTTAGTAGCTAAATGTCCATGACTAATGCCTCATGTGCCCATGTCTATTTCTCACTTACAGTTGCAAAGCAAAGGCCTTGCCTTGGCCTTGCTGATCCACCTGAGTCCTGTAGCTACTTCCACTCTAAGTCACTCCACTTAATGTCTTCTGACCAGTGCAAGGGGAGAGGCTACAGAGGGATGCAACTGCTTAACCCTGTTCTGTTTGTGGAGGCCGGCTGGGGTGTGGCTGGGTGGTACAGCACTTCCCTGGATTGCATTCCAGGCACTACAAAAAATACATATATATAAAATAAAATGCTGTCCAACATAGCTGCTACTAGCCAACTATGCCTACTGAGCATCTGAAATGCAGCCAGTAGGAATTAAAACCTGTACAAAGAGATATATTTATATACTTATTCTACACATAAATCAAAGCATGTATATATATATTTACATTTCAGATTCTGCAGGTAATAAGACCTTTGTTGAAACTTTTCAATTCACCCAATGCAGCAAGGACAATATGTCAACAAACTGGGGAGAGGCTGTTCTCCAATAAAGCTGTATTTACTAAAACAAGCAGCTGCCATGTGGGCTGTAATTTGCTGACCTCTATCTGGTCTAGGTTGTACAGTTGGGGAAATATTTAAATATTGGGTTGAGTTTGGGTATAGCTTAGTAGTAAAATATGTGCCTAGCAAGTCCAATCCCCAGCATGGCAACAAAATAAAACAAAACAAAACAAAAGCTAGGGATTAAGATTGCTTTGTCCTCTATTCCAACATGCCTACTTCCTCACCTAAGCGTTGCTAACGTGCAGAAGCACACACTTCACTGCCATCGGCAGCAGGCCCAGATATCAAGAGCATCTGAAGGTGTGGTTCCAAGGACTCTTCATCTCACACACTGCTGCGCTCTCCTGGATATCTAGCAGTTACAGGACAGAGTTCAAGGCCAGGGCCGCAGAAGTTAAAAAGAAAAAAAAAAAGCACTTATTTGCAGGAAAGTCAGAAGAGCCACTTTTTTCATCTGAAAAAGCATAAGCTGTTTGCATGGTGTTAACATCACCATTCTAGGGAAAGTCTCAGGATAAACAACATAGATGTAAGTGACAAATTATTTGATGTTCATCAGTTGTTCTACTGCTTTAAAAAATCATGCCCTAAAAATTTTTCATCACAGATAGTCAAAAGTAGATACATCTATATGAAAAATCTGCATAAATTAATTCTTTTAAAATTTCATTTATTCATCTAATTTCCATATATTAATTCAAGACACAGATTAAAATGAAATATCAAAAATGGACACCATCTAGCCCCAATGCACTCATCAGGGGCAACCATACAGGAAATCTAGGTATCTGATCTGGTATATACCATCATGCTGGATTGCTAATGCCTTGCCTATACTATTGTTTATTATTTCAGTTTTATATATCATCTATAGAAAACAAAGACTTAATGCTTACAAACATCTTCCCAGGGTACTTTCTTTCTCTAGTGTTCTAAAACTTGGAATCCACAGCATTATGTAACATAACCTTCGTTCAAAGCTGAGCCAGGTAGTATACCATGCTTACTTTCCTACCTTGCACAATCATGTTTATGTAAGAGGGTTAACGGTGTATTTTATTCTTAAGTTTCCTCTATTTCTATGACTATTCCTATGACTAAACTGTTCCCAGGTTCTCTGACAGGACTGGGAAAAGAAAAAAAATATTAAATGCAGGATATATTTTAATTGAAGACATATTTCCTGGAACCTTGTGTTTTGCTCCAGTCAGAACAGTTACTTCTTAGCATGAAATGCAGTGCTCACAATGAGATTTGCTTAGGCCCTCACCTGTTCCGTTCCCTAAATCCTGGATCCTTTATCTGGTTTTTCCTCTGTTTACTCCCCTGTTTTGTAAGATCACCTCTGCCCCAAAATAAGTATGTTAGAAGGGGAATTTTTCTTAGCCTTCCTATCTCCAAAAATTTCTTTTCTACTATACTCTGTGATTGATTATTGATTGGACTGTGAGGGGAATTTTAGGTTAGAAACCATTTTTCTCCATATTCCAGGGCATTATTCTACTGTGTCTTCTGTGATTTTCTTGTTTTGTTTTTCATCTCCTCTGAAGTTTCAGTGCGCTGAAATCATAGGGTGATATGCTTCAGTGCAACTCTTTGTTAATGACGGCTGGGTACAAGCTCAGAATTCTTTTAGATATGAACTCCAAATTCTTCATTTGTGATAATTTTTATTGTATTGCTTCTTTCATAACATTCTCTACTATTTTCTTCACTTTTCTTTCTAGAACTTCAATTTTCCATGTGAAAATTAAAACTCTTAAAAAAAACTCTAAAAAAAAAAAGAAAATTAAAACTCTGATTTCTTTGTTTTTATTTTTGGCTCTTTTCATTTGCTTTATTTTCTGGGCATTATTTCTTTATGTTTTTCTATATTCTATTACATTTTTAATTCTGTCATGTTTTTAATTTATAAAATCTCTTTTCTGTTCTTAGGAATTTTCTTGTTTCATGGTCACACTAGCATCTCCTTGCTTGGAGAATATAAACCATAGCACAGTCTCCTTCTTCTCCTCAGCATTTCTCTGTCCTTCTGAGTTCATTCATTCATTTTCTTTTTTTTTTATATTCCAAATTTCTCTTAAATCTATGTTGATACTGCCTTGTCCATTCATAATTAAACAATGAAATGATCACTAGAAGCTTTGTGAATGTAGGTGGGGCTCAATGACTTATAGCTTTTGGGGATCCAGTAGGAGTTCACATTTGCTGGGTTGATCCCAAATACAGGTTACACTAATTACCATAGACGCAGACTTTATATTAAGAAGTATTACTAAAAATACCAAAAGGGACACTTCATAATAAAGACTGATTTCAATACACAGAAATTATAAATCTGTAACCTACACAAGTAAAAAGAGCAATACATATATTTAAAATCATAGTGGGACACTTTAATATACCTTTCTTAACTGATTAAACAAGTGGACAAAAACACATTAGTAAATACATCATAGATTTATACAACACAATTGTCAGATATAACCTACATCTATACAAATTTATGTGTGTATATATAAATATATGTGTATATCTGTATGAATATATACCTGACAACCACCATCTTTTAAGGAGTTATGGAACATTTCCTAATACAAGAACTTTGCTAAACACCATTAAAAATTTGTTCTCACAAGTCTAGTTTGCTGCCTCAAAACCGAACTACCAGGCAAGGAGAAGTCTAAGGACCAGAGAATAGCCATCTAGCTGGGAAGAGAAGGATGACTGCCACACACAGGTAAGATACCAGCCATGAGAATATGCCACCTTTGATACTGCACCTAAATTTAGTCTCTAGACAATTAATTGCAGCCCAGCTAACACCGGAAGGGCCACCACCCAACTGAGGACAGCCAGCCAGCACAATCATGAGAGAGAATAAAGTGGTTAGTGTTTTAAGCCACTAAGTTTTAAAGCAGTTTTTTAAAACATCAATAAATAACAAAAATATTTCTCAGTTACAATAACAGATACAGAAGACAATGAAAAAATATCTCTAAGTGCGAGGGATAATAATGCTCAAACCACAATTCTTATGTAGAGTAAGACAGAATATATTTTTAGAAAGTTGATTATTCACCACTTACATACCCTTACAGGAAGAAATACTAGAGTATATAGGTACAAGAAATAATTGTAAGTAATGAAATTTATAATTTACTGGTAAATCTAAATAAGCACTGACCTGGTTAAAAATAAATCTACGATATTAAGTATTGTCTTATAAGGTCAACCGACTACTATAATTTATACTTTGATGCTTTAAACTGGTACTTACAATAGCATTTGCACACAGAAATGACCTAAAGAATAGTCAATATATAAGAAAGGTCTCCAAGAGCGTATACTAATTATTTATTAATTCTTCTTCTCATCTTCCCCACAGAGACTCCTCCCTCTATACCCTCAGACAGTATCAGCCCCAGACATAGAGGGACAAAGGAGGAGTATTTATAAGAGGAAAAGCAAAGAGTGCAGTAAGGCCAAAGAAGCCCCTTCTGGCATACAGGATACATTGCTTCTTTCTTTCCTGCTTCTTTTCTTGGACCTTTTTTCTACCTTGTCAGGGTCAGTAATCCTGATATAGACATGTAATGTGAATGACAATTTTTAACCTTGAGGACCAAGTTATAACCAAAATCATCCTACACAAGTCTGTTTAGGAAAAGAACTCCTTGTAACTAAATAAAATTAATTTTCTTCTCATATTTTCTTTAAATAAAAATTGAAATGTGACTACTTAAAACTTTCAGAATCCTAAACAGAAAGTGTAGAATAAAGTACAGAACTTCAATTTTCAATCAACATAGAACTCATATTAGAAAGTGGTCAATCATTTTAAAGAAAACTATGTATTACTTACTTTAACAGCAAATTTCTTAGATGCCATTGTTTATTGATTTCCACAGCAACTGTATGGCCTTTAAGAGAAGAAAAACAGTAAAATTATAATTATGTATATCAAATATGTACATCAAAATCTTTTTTTGGACATTATATAGGAAAAAATTGGCTGAATAATAAAACTCCAGTATGAATTTGTGAACTGAATGTTTACTTGTAATTGTCCTTAACCAAAATGTTATATTGAATCAGTAGCTTAAAAACTATTCACAAAGGCACTGGGTATGATGGCACAGGCTTGTAATCCTCTAGCACTTGGGAAGCAAGGCAGGAAGTTTGCCAGGAGTTTGAGGCTGGCCTGAGCTACATAGTGAGTTCAAGGTCACCCTGAACTACACAAGGAGACCAAAAAACCAAACCAAACAAACAAAACATTCACCAATTACTCACAAAGAAAAGCAAAAAGCCAGGAAGCTTCCCTAGAATAGCCTACCAAATGTTTAAAGAAGATGCCAATACCAAACTGAAACATCACAGGATGTAAACATCAGTATCCCTTATAAAAACACAAAAATCCTCAAGAAAATACTAGCAAACCAAATCTAGCAATGTTTTAAAATATTATGCACTGTAACCAAGTTAGATTTTTCCCCAGAATGCAATGATATATTAATATCTTAATCTATATAATGCATCATGTATTCATAGAATAAAAGGGAAAATTAGTACATGGTCATCTAAAAAAATCTAATAAAATCAAAATGCTCATTTGACATTAACAAATCTAATATAACAAGAACAGAAGCGCATCCCACAACCTAATTAATGGCATCTACGAAAAATCTACATCTAAAATCATACTTAATAATCAATGACTTAATGTTTTCTCCCCCAAGATGAGGAAAAGACAAGGACGTCTGTTCGACACTGTACTAGACATTCTAGCCCAAGCAGTTAGGAAAGAAAAAGAAAGAAAAGCCATACAGATTAGGAAGAAACAATAAAAACTATTTCATTCACAAATAACATGTTCTTGTATATAAAAAAAAAATCTTAATGAAAAACTATTAGTGGTAAACCAGTTGGGGAAGGTTGTAAGATACAAGATCAACATTTTAAAATCCACTGCATCTGTATATACCAGCAAAGAACAATCAAAGTAAAATGAAGAAAACAATCCCATTTATAACACCAAGAAAAAGAGTATTTAGAGTCAGCTATGATTGCTCCTATCTGAAATCCCAGTTACTCAGGAAGCTGAGGCAAAAGGATCATAAATTGCAGATTGGCCTGGGTAACTTCATGAGACCCTGTCTTGAAATAAAAACAAAAAGAGCTGAGCAGGTGGCAGAGCATATGCCTAGCAAGTGAGAGGCCTAGGCCAGAGGTTCAATGCCCAACTCCACAAAAACAAAAATGAAAAAAACACAGAAGCAAAAACAAAAACAAACAGGAATAGATATAGAAGAAGCACTGTAAGATCGGTAAATAAAAAAAAACATAAAACTATAAAACATTACTGGAAGAAATTAAAGCCTTAAATAAATAAGATCATATCCCAGGTTTATGAATTGGAATGACTTAAAACTATTAATATAGCAATATTCCCCAAATTGAGCTATAGACTCAACACAATCCATTATCGAATCCCAGCTTACTTCTGTATAGAAACTGACAAGCTTCTTCTACAATGTATCTGAAAATGGAAGGGATCTAAAGTAATCAAAACAATCCTGGGGGGGGATTCACAAAGAGGCTAGAGAGCTCAGACTTCCCCATGTAAAAACTTAATACAAAGATAAACAATTCTAAACAATGTGGCACTACCATGAGAATGGATGCACAGATGATCAATAGAATAAAACTAGAAATCCAAGAATAGATCCTTATTTATCATTTTCAGCAAGGGGGGTGTTGTAGTCAGGGGTTACAGGGAGAACGATTACATAGGACACAGGATTTATAATACTATTTTATGATGGTCACCCAGAGTTAAACACAAGAAAGTGCAGGAAATCTTTCCACAACACTGAATACCTAAAAGTTCAGCCTACGGCCTGGATCCCACTGTAAAGTCCTATGTAAGTCCAGCGGAAAACCTAGAGCCCATGACAGTGCCTCCCATGAGTTCAACTGGAGGCCTAGAGCACACAACGAGGACTCATGTAAGTTTGTTTTACGAATCTATGCTGGGAAGGCCCAAAGGTCAGCAGTGGAAGCTAAAAAGTCTGTGGCAGCAGGATGAAGGATCTGGACTAGTAGGTTGAGGGCTCTACACTGGAGCCGAGAAGTGACACTCAGAATAAGGACCAGGGCTCCCCTAAAAAGTACCACAGCGACAAAGAGGTCCCAAGCCAGCATGAGAAGCTCCTCCAGGAGAGCCAACGGCTCCAAACAGCAACACTTAGGAGAATCCACGTCTCACTCTTACTCTTTGTGTCTCCTTTTATGCTGGCAACTTTGCTCAAACGGGCCATCTGCACTCGGCACCACACCAATTTAATTCAGCTGGTGTTAAACTGACCACCAGTTTTTAATCATAACAGGTGTCAAGGCAATCTGATGGGGAAGTAGTCCTTTCAACAACAATGCTGGGACAACTGATATCCACATGCAACATACTGAAATCGGTCCCTTCTATTGTACTATGTCAAAAAATTAACTCAAAAGACCTAACTATAAGAGCTGAAAGTATAAAACTCTTAAAGAAAAACGTAAGTGTAACTTTTTGTAACCTTGCATTAGGCAGTAGTTTCTTAGATGATACGCAAACACAAATGACAAATGAAAACAGTTGGTAAATTAGACCTCAGTAAAAATGAGAATCCTTCGTACTTTAAAGCAAGAAAGAATGACCCCCAAAATCTGCAAATCATACATCTTGTAAGAACTTGTGTCTGGGATATATGAAAAAACTTACAACTCAATAAAAAGGGTAAATAACCCAATTTAAAAGTGGTCAAAGAATAGGCATTTTTTCAAATACATAAAAATGGCCAATAAATACATGAAAAATGCATAACATCAATAATTTTCAGGAAAATGCAAATGAAAACCACAATAAGATATCACTTTATACTGTGTCTAAATCAAAATAAAAGAAAAAGCGGTATTGGCAGGGCCATGGATAAGAGAGAACTCACACATTGCTGTGGCCATTCCAGACAACACTTTGGCAGTTCTTCAAAACTTAGTTATCATTATGACCGGACATTTCTATTTTAGGCATATACCCAAGAAGAATAAAAACATTGTATCCAAACACAACTTTACACAGGTGTGTTCATAGCAGCATTACAACCAAAAATGTCAACTAATGAGTGGATAAACAAAACATATTACCCACACAGTAGAATATTGTTTGGCAATGAAAAGGTTAATGGTCCCTTTCTCCCTGCCCAGCTGGAGGATCTCTCATATGGAAAACAACAGGCACAGTGTAAGTTGGGGGCTACCCTACTGGAAAAAGAAAGAGACTAAGGAATTATCACAACTGAGACTTTCCCTAGCCCAGGTGCTTCTGAACCCTGCCTAGACTCTCCAGAGGGAAGGCTGGAACCTCCCCATTCAGAATGCTGGACTGATCTAATGTCAGGGTCTAAAAATACCCACGCCGGGGTTCCCCAAGGAAACAGCCTAGACAGATGGCTCCAAAGTGAAGACCACACCCATGTGCAGAAATTACAGTCATCATTTTAATGCCCCATTCTCAAAAACAAGTAAACAACCTGGAAACACCTAGCATCTAAAGCAATACTATCATGAAAGAAAACCAACCAAACAGAAAAAACTAGTTGGCTAACACAGAGATGGGGGAGGCAAAAGGAAACACTAAAAAACAAACAAAAAAAAACTACTATTAGGGAAATTTGAAATAAAACATCTATGAAAGAAAAAAAAAGTTGAAAAAAGGAAACTTAGAAAACAACAAAGTAAGATAGCTGAAATGAAAAATTTACCAGGAGAATTGGAAGATAAAGCTGAGTAAATCAGACTTCAGCAAAACCAGAAAGATGAAACATAAGAGAAAGTAAAGAATCAGTTTAGGAGAACTAGCATATAAAAATCAGGAAGAAAATACACCCATATTTGGGTATAATAGTGAAATTTTAAGCATAGAGAATAGAAAGAATCTTAAAAAGTTGTGAGGCAGGGAGGGGAATGAAGTAGTGACTTTAAAGTATCTGGTGTCAGACCTGGTCTAGAACAACTCTGGAAGTTAAAGAAACAACAAAAAAGTCTTCAAAATTCTGAGAAAATTGTTTCTAACTTCCAGTTGCATTTAAACATAAAGGAAAGAAACATTTTTAGACATACAAGTTCTGAAAAAATGTCCCATGCCTCCTTTCTCAGGAAGCTACTACAGATGTGCTTCTCCAAAATGAGGAAATTAACCAAGAAAGAGGAAGATGCAGGAAACAGGAAGACAGAGGAGAGGCCAGGATTCCAGGGAGACCCTTACACCACTGCTGTGGGCACTTGGGGAACTGCCAGGCACAGAGGCACAACACCTCCAGCAAGGTCGGCACACCTGCAGGTGAATTTCTGATAAGGCTGAAGAATAGGCAATGGAGTTAGGCCAAGTATGCTGAAAGTTAAGTAACTGAGCAGTAATAAGGTGATTACTGATCCCAGGACAAGCAAGGTCTGTGCAAAACTCCCTTCCCAAATGGCAGCAAGCAGTTCATAACATAGCTCAGTTATGACTAGTATTTATACTCATAAGAGCAAGCCCCAAATCTTGACCTAAATCAATATATGTTTGGTATTAGAAGAACGGGGAATATGACTGGGTATGTCAATATACACAGTGGAGCACAGCAGTTAAAGAGAACAAAAGCTCTAATGTTCTATGGAATGTTCCAGAAGCAATGACTAAGATCAGTAATGTTAATAACGACAATCACAATAATGAAGCAGAACATGGCAAATGTTTTAGTTATATGGACTTCCCCCTTTACTGGGGACTGAAGCCAGGGCCTTCACTCTGAGCTATCACCCCAGTCCCTTCTAAAATTTTTACTGATACAGGGTCTCATTAAGTTGCTAAACTTCCATGCTACACTCATATTTGTGAGTGTAGCCTCAGCCTCCAGGAGTGCTAAAATTAGAGACATGTACTACCAGGCCTGGCTGTGGAGTCGGTGTTTGGGTAGTAAACTCTGCCTCAACCTGAAGACACAGGCAGAGGGACTGGAGGAAGGACGGGGAGGGAAGGTGGTCCTTGTTCTGAAGCCTTGGAAGTAGAACTATCTGCCTGCTGAAACCTTGCGCAGACTTTCAGATCAGCATTGTCCAAGAGAGATGTAACACAAGCCAGACGTACTTCAGATTTTCCAGTAGGTGCATTTAATAAGATGAACAGAAATAGGCAAAACTGATTTCATTGATATATTTCATGTAATCCAGTATACCTAGCGCATATGCACTTCAACACACCATCAATATAACATTCTGCATGTACACTGTCATTGATTTCACTTTGTATTGAAATCATCTCACCACGGACGGTCACCCATCAAGTGCCCAGCAACCCTGCGGTCAGTGCCTACCATGTAACAGACAGCACATTAGAGGAGCTGAGGTTTTTTTCCTTAAGCAAGAAAAGATCTTATTTGTGTGCCCTCAATTCCTTATCTATGAAACAGGGAAAATACCATCTAACTCAAAATTATTGAAAGGACTAAACAAGATGACATACAGGACTGCAAATGTGGCAGTGTTGCCTCATGTGTGTGAGGTCCTGGGTCTGCTCCCAATACAAAACCACCCAATATAACGTTAAGTATAGACTAATTATGAGCATTATTATAATAATTACTATTACTTAGTCAAAGGCGATTTTCTAAATATCTGATGTTTTTTAAAAACAATCTAATAGTATTTAATCCTATTTTTTAAATGGGAATGATATCTTTATTCAATCTATAAGTTATTCAATTATTTCAATTCTGTGAGAAAAAAAATCTGTTGGATTTGGAAAAATTTTAATAACATTCATCTTATAAAGGTACAAATGGGGGAAGGGGTTGCTAAAAAAAAAAATCAAAGACAAGTTCATAAAAACTGTCCTGAAAATATCAGGTACACCCTTAACCTATATTTTGAGCCTCATAAATATAAAATCTGTTAAGTCAGCCTTCAACAATTCTGCTAAAAATTTGGGGAGTCCCTCAGTGGCCGTTCTTAAAGCATACTCAGGGAGAACAGCCCTTTGGAAAAGGGGGAGAGCAGTCAGCAAGTACACAGCAGAGGAAAAACACAGGTGATCTAATGTTTTAGAATACACCCTGGTTCCCCAAACACCCTTCCTTTTCCGAAGGCCAAGTGGACCACTCTGAAGGCCAAGCCAAGGCTTTCAAACTCTTGTGGTTGACTATGAACATTACAATAAAGGCTTCATTTTTAGCTCACAAAACAGTTGTGTGTGTGTGTGTGTGTGTTTCATCAAAACCTGTCTCAAAGATATCTAGGAATTTAGAACTATAAAGCAAATATTTCTATATAAAATAGAATCTTGAAAAGTAAAATAATCTACATGGGAAAAAGGAATCATATAATATATTTTTAAATATTTCAGTCCATTCTTTAGTATCATGAGTCACTTTGTCTCAAGGGCTATAAATTTTTACTTGTTTCCACAATGCTTGGAAAAGCAAAGCCACAATTTTTGAGAATTCATGGGCTCAAGCCAGGGTCTCACAGATGCTAGCCTAGCCAAGTGCTAGCTAGGGTCTTGCTGAGCCCACTGAGGGGAAACTATAGCCCTGTCACAGGCACAACTGCCAGGGTGAGCAGCCACACAGGCTGTCAAAGCAGGTGGGAAATTCCTAAGATACTATCTCAGCTCAGGGAGGGAGCATGCACTAAATGAAGCTACATGACTAATAGTTCCGCTCTGCGAATCAAAGAAGGCAAGTGTGAAGAAACTGCAGTGTTATATGTGGTTTAATTTATCATTATGCATTGCAACATGGCACACTTCTTCATATGTAATATATAAGTAAGTCAGGCATAGTGGTGGACAACTGTAATTCCAGGAACTTGAGAGGCTGAAGCAAGAGAACTGTGAGTTCAAGACCAACCTGGACATCAAAACAAAACTCCATCGCAAAAAAAAGGAAAAAAAAAACAAACCTTTTTTCATTAAAGTGATTAAGTAAATGAGTGATACCAAGATAAAGCCCGTAACACATCTGGGCATGAGTTATACACACAGCCCTTGAGCTTGCGTATTTGCTAAAATCGTTTCAGGTAAGGGAAGCAGCTTTCCTTCAGCTCCTTACTGCATCAGGCTCGGCTGCTCAGAATGAACGTGCGGGTGAACCGCAATCTGAAATGAACAGAACGAAGCGCTCAGCCGCCAACACAGTCAAATCACCCCAAACCCCGCGGCAGCACGTCCTGGGTGAGCACCCGGCAGAGCAGTGCCTAACCTAACACTAGATGGTGCTCAAGAAGTCCTGCTGGGTGAAGGACCCGTCCAGGTACGCGCAGCTGTCTCTTAGGAGCGAAAACCTCACAGAATGTTTTCAGAGGAAATTTCCAAAAACATACTAAATCTTTACAAATGTTCACAGAACGACCATACCCTGACCGTTTCTTTGATACTGCGGGTGAACATTAATTACCCTGTCATCCCTGCGGGCTCCGCTCTGTAGGGGCGTCCGCCAGCCTCTGCAGCGCCCCCTCTCCATTCAGAGATCAGCCAGAGGCCCAGAAACTGAGGGCCAGCCCTCTCTGATGTCGCCAAGCCTCTCCGACTGGAATTCGCACAGACTTAGGGGAGAAGACACTGAGCCACCCATCTTAGAAGACAAACTAGGGTGCTTCCTTTACTCCAGAATTAGGGTGTCTACAAGCGCAAAAGCGCTGGCTCAGAGTTTGGTGAAATGGGTCCCTTGGATCTGAACTTCTCATTTAACTCCTCCTGCTTCAGCAAAACAGGCCTCCAAAGTCTCTTCTATTTCCAAACTTCACCTAAAATCGAATAGCAATTCAAGGAATACATAATGCCAGTGTACAAATCCTTCCAGAGAGGAGAGTAAGAGGGAAACCACTGACTCCTTTCAAGGAACAGATAGTAAAACTGAGAAAGGAAAATCATGGTCAGTTCTACTCATGCACAGAAGCAAGAATCCTGAGAAATAGAAGTCATCTGAATATAACGACCAATAAAAAATGAGAATCAAATGAGGTTCTCAGGAGTATGAGGTGGGTTTAAACTAGAAAAAAAATGAAGTACAAAAAAGGGGGCACATGATCATTTTAATAGAGGCAGAAAAAAATTTAAAAATTAGAAAATAACTAAATATTAAAAAACATAATGTAACGAAACATGCTTAATGAACTATTAAAAGCAATGTCTTTGAAAGTGGCAGAAAATATAGATTTTAAAGTATCATCTACAGTAGCATATCACAAATAAAAAATATGAAAACAAAAGAAGTAAACTGAGTAAGATATATGCAAGACCTCCTCACACTGATCTATTAACTGAATGTGATTCCAACCATAGACACCAGAGGAAGAGCAAAACAAGGAAAACAAAAGCAGAGCAGAGAGTCTGTCTTCCCCGACAGTAAAGCTAACATGCTGCTGCTGTAAATAAACTGCTGGGGATTCAGGAGGAAGGCTCGGGCCAGAAAGGGCCAGAAACCGCCCTGCGCTGAGGGAAATCGGCATCAGGAGCCGCTGCCAACGGGAGAGAGGGGAAGAGGCTTCCTCTGAGCTGTGCTCTAACACTCCTGGGAAAAAGGACAGAAAACACATTACTTCGAAACACAGGAAGGTTACCACAGATAAGCTAACAACGCAATGCAGGCAACCACCATCGTTTAGAGAACATTCTGAGGAATGTAGAATAAAGGAGTTTTTAAAGAGACACAAAAGCACAAACTGCAATGAACAAGAGTGGTCGATTTGGCCACAGAAAAACTGAAACTCCTTGAACTGGAGGTGTAGGGCAGGCGCAGAGGTCTGAATCTTTTGAAAAACCCAGTAGCTGGTGCCCCTGCGCACACCTGCTCGTCACATAGCTGTAACTACGGCTGTCTGAGTCCTGGACCACGCGGCTCCTGGCCTCCGCCTCACACGCGGCTGCCTTGGGCAGCGTCCTCGTCTCCCACTGTGAGTTACCCCGGGGAGCCGCTTGGACGCCACCCGTGCCTGGGAGCTCCCTCTGGGCCACTGCCACGCTTCCACCCTCAAGCTTCACGCTCGGATGCCACACTGGGCTGCTCCTCGGTCTCTGGCCGGCTAACTAGCTTCCTGGGCACCGGGTCTGTTCCTGGCCTCCTTAACCTGGGCTGGCACAGGCCTGCATCGGAAGGCTGCTACCTCGAGTCTCGATGTAACTAAATCACAGCTCGACAGTGTTAATTTCCTTTTTAGATTTTTATCCACGTATCTAATGCACCTTTACTGTCCCCAACTTCCAATGGAGCCTTCCTATGAGTAGGTCTGTGCCCTCCAGACTCTCAATAAATAAACAAAACCCTTACTGGCATCACCTAGCCACAGTTGGAAAAGCTATCCTTCACAAACAAATTCATACACAGAACACCCTAGTGTTCCACAGAGAAAACAATGGACACAGATCAGAGATACAGGTGAAATTTAGGCCAGGAAGATGAATTTTCAGTGCATAATTTTTTTGTCCTTAAAATACTAATGATATTCTAGCACTCATCTGAACGAAAAAGATACTATTAGCCTGTAAGCTAATTTTCAAATCTGGGAACATCTCATGGCTTTTCTAAATGTGTGTTAGAGGGGAAGGGAAAGTAAAAAGAATTAAGATATGTTATATGCATGTGCCAACACCCCACACTGAATGCAATCATTATGTACCACAAACACAAACTAATAAAAGTAATTACTTAAAAAAGGTAAATGGATGCGTGTGCATACACACTAACACACAGTAACTGTGCATCTTAAAAAATTACTTCCCTTGGCCCTCAAGTTGCTTTCCAGAGACAGCGGCAAGCTTCATGCCTAAGCTTTAAGGCATAAAAGCTATAAAGCCTTTGTTACCAGAGCTGTTGGTTAATGTCTAAATTCAGTGGCACTGATTTTGTTGCCTGTTTTATACAACATTCAAGACAATCTCCAAAATGATGAATTTTCTAGGACATGAAAGCATACAATTTACAGAAGCATGAGAAGTCTGGAAACGTATCATCAATCTACAAATAAGCTCATCCTCTATTCTGCATTCCTCGGCCCACTTTCTCTGGGTCAAAAACAGGCATCGTTCACCAAGAGGACGTTTCGATAATGTGTGACCCCACCAGAAATATGTGTGTTTGGATGTTCAGAGAAGGGAGGGAAAGATCCTAAGATCTTCAGGAAAATTAATTTTGGGAAGGAATGGAAGTAGATTAAACAATATCACATGATTGTCCTGTCATTTAAATACAGAGCAGAGATAAACTCTAATAAAAGAAAGTCAGTGACCTCCTAAGATTATTCTGTGGGAAAGTCCACAGTGCTCTGAAATTCTCATTTGTCTTTCTTTTAACATTGCTGGGCTGTGTCACAAGCAGAAGTAACCCCCTAGTTTACAAAGCCAAACATTAACTTTAGGCTTATAATCTCTAGATTTCATACTTTATCTAGAAAGGTATTAATGCTCTTATCATCTTACAAAAAAAAACTTTCATTAGCTATGACAGCAGAAGCAGCTCACAACAAAGACCCTAGAAAGTTTGAAGTTGCGGTGATGAGTCAAGAATGAAAAATCATTTCACTACTGCTGCCCCTTATTTGGTCCTTCTTCACGAGACAAAAAGCAAGACAACAGAGAAAGAAAGAAAACAGGCCCTTATTGTGGGCACTAGTGGGCTGAGGAAGAGATGTAAGCACCCCCTGAGGGAGACAAAGAAAACTTCCGGCTTCCATTTGGTTTTGACTGGGGATGGAGTAAAGGGGTGGGCAAAATGACGTATTGACAACTGATTGGGGGAATGTTGGCGCCCGAGAAGCGAAAAGTTGCAGGTTCAACTTTCAGGTTTGTGAGTAGAAGGCAGAAGGCAGTGCTGAAGGTCCAGCACCATGCTGACTCAGGAGAACGCACATGGGAAAACCTGTGACCTCTAAGGTACACATTAACTCTCTTACCCAAAACCCCCGTATCAAGGAAGGGATCAAAAAATAACAAAAGATTAAAAAAAAAACTCAAAACACAAGTCAGCACAAGTCTTACTGGTGACAAGTAACATAAAGTCTGAGTGAGTACCTTTGGCATAAAAAAGCCCAGCTTTTCCTATTGTTCATACACTGCAGTTCATGATGAATGCCAATGTATACTTGTAAAAACCCAAAATAAAGCAGCAAACAAACAAGCTTCAACTTGGAAAAGAAGATGTCACAGGCAGCAAAATGTTAGAGCTTTTTTGTTTGGTAAATGTAGGTCAAATGTTAAAATTCTCTGGGAAAGTTAATTCCATGGCCAGACCTATCTTTCAGTTACCGAGTCAGGTGGTCACCATCTGGGGCTTGCTTCCACTGGTGCCCACTCAGCTGGCCCTGTGTAGGGATGCCTTAGCACAGGCAACGCTAAATTCTTATCTGATCCTTCTCAGAACAGACACAGGCACAGCATGGGGTGCAGTCAGGGCCTCAGGTCCCAGGTATTCACGTCCCTCCATGTGGGCTCTTCATGTGACCTCCCACTGCCCAAGTCTCTGGCTTTCCTATGCATGAAATGGGCAACCTCATGGGTCCCCCCCATGAGGATCATGGGAGCTCGATACGGAACTACCTGGTCCAGTGCCTGGTACCCAGTGGGTACTCAGTCTGATTCTTTAAGTCAGGAGGCACAAGCAGACAGCACGATCACTAGCCGGTGCAACCAAACCCACTTAGGCCTTTGATGTGTGTGCTCTGGGCTCCTTTCTCAGACAAAAAAATGTCACTTCACTAATGCAGTCATCTTAAAATCAAATCTTTCAACATCACACTGTAACATGAAGAACCAATCACTGGTTGCTAGGAGCAAAGGGTATACCAAGGGGTAGCAGCAGGGAATCTGGAGGGGGTGCTGTCCTGGAGCCTCATTTCAATAGGGTTACACAGCTCAGTACATTAGTCAAAACTCACCTGCTGGCTGTACCAAAAGAGCAGACTTCACTGTGTATCAATTAAAAGTGCTTTTTAATTGTTAAAAAAAGGCAGTCTTTCCTAATTAGAGAATAAATCAAAATGGACGAATGAATTTTTATTCCCAAGATATTATAGAATATAATTAGCTATATTAAAATCAACTCATTAATTATACTATACTGTCTATAATTGTCATATTCAATTCTAAACCAGCACTGATTCTTTCAAGCACAAAAATATAAACAGTGTAAAAATTTTTTTAAAAATGAGACCCTGGTTTTCTATAATAAAAGCAGGAAAGACCCAAAATATCAGTGGTGTTGCCCAACTACCGGCAAAAGGCAGTTTTATGACATTTCTGTCTAGCTAAATCCCTACTTTGCTACCTAAAAAGCAGGTTCCCAAGTTGCACAAATTATTGTCTTTAACTTTTAAAAAGCAATAAATAAATAGTACACTTTCATGTTAAAAAATTAAAACAGCTTAAAACAGCTAAAAAATGATTACACATGTATACACCAAGAAATAATCATCCACAGGGCACAGTGACACACATCTATAATCCCAGCTACTCCAGAGCTGAGGCTGCAGGATTACAAATTTGAGGCCAGTGTAATATAGCAAGACTCTAGGGAGAGAGAGGAGGGAAAGACACAGATACAGACAGAGATAGAGACAGAAAGGAGAGAAGGAGAGGGGTAGGAGCAGGGACAGGGACAGAAAGATATGTGACAAACCGGGTACATTTCCACTTAAAAAGCCAATACATGCATTGTTTCCTTTTTTTGTTGTTTTTCCTTAAACAATGCTAGAGACTGAACCCAAGGCCTTGTGTGTAGAAATGTTCTATAACTAAACTACATTCCCCACCCCATGTTTTGTATTATAAAAAAGCCACAATGTCTGTATTCATCAACAATGAATTCATGAACTACACAATGTCAGAATCCCAACACAAGCATGGTTTACCACTGTCATCTTTTTCTTCTTTAATTCAAACAAGCTGGAAAACAAAGCAAAGAGAAAACAAAAATAGCGAAAATGAAAACAATCTCAGTGACTACTAATTGATAAACAAAGCACAGTGGAATACTATTCAGCAATTAAAAAAGAATGGCTGCATAAATAGCACAGTACATCTCAAAACAGTAATGATGCCTGAAATGACCCAGTCAACACCAAAAAAAACCTTATGTACCCCAAGACTCCTTGTTGATAAAAACCTAGAAAATGCAAACTTAGCAACAGTGATAACTAGTGACCTCGCAGAGAGCAGCAGGAGGACTGTAAAGGAGCAAGAGGAAACTTCTGAGGGCGGGGCACACGTTCCTTACCTTGATTGTGCTGATGGTCTCGCTGCTATGTTCGGTTAAAACCTGTCTAGCTGTGTATTTTAAATATACGTAAATTACTGTATCACAATTGTATTTTAAGAAGGCTGGTTTTTGATAGGGTCTTCTAAAAAATTAAAACAAAAAACAAAATGTGTGCACGAACAAAATCTTAATTAATCCAAAAATTTAAACATAAAATAATTATCACATCAACTATACAAATAAAGGAACTGAAACAAGAAAGGGGTAGATAATCTATGTAAGGTCACGCAGCTGGTAAGCAGAAAAGGTAGGTTTGAAGCCAGGACCTCTAATTCCAGAATTCATTTCTTTATATACCCTGCACTACTGCCACCCTCAACACAGAATGCATGTGTAAAACTCCAAAGCAATCATACTATGTAATACTCTTCTTTCTCACATTCACAGAATACACATGTATGCATTCACATTCACTGCGGATCTGAAACAGTCACGGGAGTATAAACAAAACAACACCTTCATGCTTCTTTTCCCTATTAATAGACAAGGGAAACGAGACAGAAGGACTGAACACCTGCTTAGGGCACAAAAAATGGCAATTTGACCTGTTACTACCAAGCCTGCTCACCACATTTGGAGCACAACTCTCTTCAATGCTTTCACAAACCGAATTATTTTAAGTAAAACCAGAAGGAAGGGGGGGGGGATCCCTAACATACAGCCTCATGAAAAAAGTGAAAGTCAATTGTGGTTCTCTCCAATACCTGACTGCTCCTTAATTTTATGCAGAATAAATCTCTGCTGATAATTGAGCCGACTCTGCTTTAAAAGCTCCCCAAGTGACCCGCACATGCATAAAAGGTTGAGAACACCTGATGCAGACACTTCAGTAAAGATACAATAGAACCTGTCTGTTTGGGGGTCCTCCCACCCTGGGGTCCGGGGCTACATTGGTGTCATGACCTAAACTCTGGCCTAAAATCAGAAAAATACGCCAAAAATAACCATCTTATTTAAACAATTAGCTGATAATACAGTGAATCCGGTTAAGAAGCCCAGGAGGGGAAAAATGCAGGCGACTTCATTTATCCCACGTCCTGTATGGTATCAGCAGTTCTTTAATTTTAAGGTGTACTTTTTGGAGAAGATTCCGATTCCCAGATCTAAGGCGGGGCCTGACTGCACCTGCAACGAGATTTCACAGGATGCTGATGCTGGCGGGAGATGAACCACACTTTCAGCAACAAGGACCTAAAAGAACTTGAATCCTAATTGCGACACCGATTTACAAACAGGGTTATATCGAGGGTCCAAACAGTAACTATCAACCTAATTTATTCCTAAGTAAGGAAAAGGAGGAAATGCGAAGTAAAATACTGGTTTGTGTAGTCCAGCAATGCTAAGAACTACAAACACTGTGCTCCTGGTCACAACCTGGGAGATGCTAGGTGATAGATCGAGGCCTCTAAATTGTATTAGTTCACTGCTACATTTTTATGGTCTAAAGCAAGCATTTATTAAGTGCATTAATGGATGAATGAAGGGGAAGTATACGCAAACGTAATCTGTATTTACATCACGCTGCAAAGTTATCTGGGAAGAGGACTGAGTGTGGTCAGATGGACGCAGGTGGCCACAATTTCACACCAGTACCTGGTCCATCCGTCAGGCTCCATTTTGTCTTAGAAAAAAAAAAAGTATTTTTTTTTGGTTAATATTTTCCCCTTTTTAAAACCCAGGCCTCTCACATCCTGTTAGGTAGCAACGTTTCAGTTCTTCGAAAATAATGAAGAGAGGCTGAAGCACAGGGAGAAGGATTTGGAAAAGCCTGAAAAAAAAACCAAAGCCAAAAAAACCACACGGGAGTGGGCAAACACTCAGATCCAGGGAAGAACATCTTAGGTTGCCAGAAGTTCCACGTCTTACCTATGATGGAGGCGGGGTTTGGGTTCGGCCTTTGTATGTTTTGTTACTGTCCAGGGTCACTAGTGGAGAAGTGCCCGGCTGCGGACACTCATTCTACACGGCCAGCAAGCTACCAAACCAACTCTCAGACGCTCTCAGAATTCGTATTTCTGGCCACTTCCCCTTTCCCAGGATACGCCGCGCGACTGGGCGCACAGCCACCACCCAAACACAAAATGACTTCGGTAGCTTCCCGTCGTCTTGAAGCCGAAGCCAGGATTTAAGATGGCGACAAATAACCAGTTTGCTGCATGGATAAAGCGAGGACTCTGCCCTAGATAGACATGTCCTCCACCAACCATATAATGACTTCCAAGGCTAGACCACCACAAAAATGGCGGCACAGGCTGAATAGAGGCTGTGAAAGCAACGAACGTGATTGGCAGGTGATGAATTAGGTTATTCCAGTGCGATGCAATAGCGATGTAGAGAAAATAAAACGCTATATCACTGTGGTTTAAGTGATACTCGAAAATTCAAAGCTCAAGAGAGGAAAATATTTTCCACATGGATAATAAGAAGAGAAATTTTAATTAAAAATAGCCATTTTAAACATAACTTCCTCTCTTATTCTTTGGACTGATTCAGGAGAGTAAAATGTTTTTTCTTTGACTCGGAAAACACCGTAGATAACCCGGAAATAATCTGGTGAAGGACACCACTCTGGAGAACTTCTGACCTCGCCGTAACCCTTGGTTCCAAGGACTGAGGGCGGAAGTCAGCAACAAGGCAACTAGCGCTCACTGCGCATGTCCAACCTCCAACCCGATCCGGGGAGGTTGAGCGAGTTCAGCACATGTTTCTTGGTTTTCCAGGCAACTGCATAGAGAGGCGGGGTTTGCCGCCGAGCTACAGACTATAGCGCTTTGTGGTTGGTCAGTCACGGACCACGTAGAGCCAAGACCAGGTGATTAGTTTTTTATTCATCAAATAAATACCTGTGAAGTGTGCATCAAAAGGCAGTTCTGTGCCACTTTTTTGTGTTACTTACATTTCAAATGTTACTTAAATTTTACAGTTTCGACAATCTGAGATTGACGCTGCATAAATCCCCCCTTATCCTTTCTGGTTGCTACCGCCCGGCTTGAGTAGAAAGGAAAACCCGGAGAAGCCGAACTACAGTGGGCCCGGAACCTGCCCCTCCCCTGCGCATGCGCCATTTCTGCGCGCGAGGCGGAGGTCGCCGGGTTTTGCGGCTTCCGAGCGGCGTCCGGTTCGGCCTCCGGCGCTTGCTGACTGTGGCAGCGTCCAAGGGAGGCACGGCGTTGTGGGCAGGTGAGGGGGCCGGAGCCTTAGGTGGAAACGCCAACCGTGCGGCCGGCGGGGCGGTTGTAGGTTGCTAACGCCTGCAGACGTCGCACATGTGCTGGAGCTCAGGCTTCGGGGATCCGTGGCGGCCAGGACAGAGCGGAGCGGTCGGGAAGCGGCGAAGAGGAGGCCCCGGGGCGAACGGACGCTTCCCGCCCCGCCTTCCCTCTCGGCCCCAGGGCCATGTCCATGTCCGGGGGGTGACGGGGTGTGCAGTGGGCCCGGGGCCGCCGGCGGTGTGGGAATGAAGGGCTGCCGCTCGCCTGCAGCAGGCTCGGAGTTCGGGGCCTCCGAGTGGATGAGATCACTCGTGTCCGAGGCGGACAGACCTCAGGTCGTGTGCGTCGTCTTGTGTGGACCCACGCCCAGACCTTGCTAGTCATTAACATCGTCAGTGGGTGCTTGCGACACTACTCGGCCGTGACCGAGCCTCAGGTGGCCAGTGACACCCAGGGATGGCGGGGGTGGTAGGTCAACACATCACAGGTTCCTAGAGTGACCGATTGGGTGGGTTTCCCTGGGAGGCGGACTCGGAGATTTGTCGGCAGGAGATTTATTGGGACTATTTGAATCGTTACTGAGACAGGCTTTGGTGGGATGTTTACTATGGCAAATTAATTAGAAAAACTGTGGTTTTACAAATGAGAATGGGAACTTGAAGGTGTTACTGTCCAATAGCTACAATGTCCCCTGGCCGAAAATTCATAACTCAAGAGTGCAAAATACTTTCCATGCGGATAATGAGAAGAGAAATTTTAGTTAAAAATTGCCATTTTAAACATGGTTGTATTGGGCGTATCTTTATGACATTTCCTAGTTTTGTAAGAAGTAACCAAATGTGAGAATGTTAGATGATAATCTATAATGGAATTGATCAATTAGGAGTCTAGAGAAGCGTGTTTTTATATGTGGTATGTAGTAAAGATAAATATTTCCGCTAATAGAGAGTCGCTGTACATTGAGGATTTACACTGTACATTGTACTAAGCTTTGAATATATATGATAGTCTTCATAATGGGATCCTATATTACAGATGATTAAATTGAAGCAGGAGAAGAGTGATTTGTTCAGTCATAACTAAATTGTAGTGTAAGTTAGAATTCCTGGCATTTCCTAAAGCCTTTGCTCTTTGCACCCCTTTGCACCCCTTTGAACGTGCAGATCAAGTCTATCATAGGACTCAACGTGTAATCACTTGACAGCTCTAATTTTATTATCAGAAACAGACATGAGCTTAATTAAACACACCGTCTCTGCTGCTTTGCTCTTAGTTTTCTCGTTTCTTTTATAATTAGCTTACCTGGCTCTCATGCTTGGCTCTCAACTGTCCTGTAACATCCTTGATTCTGATTACAGGTTCAGCCCTCTCTCCCAATTAAAATAGCCTGAAGAGCACACGTACTCTTTCTTGAAAATTTGGGTATTTTATAACTAACTCACTGAAACTGCACAAAAGAAGCAGGCCTCTTATAGGACCACTTCCCTTCATCTGTGCGTTCATTCCAGCCCTCTTTCCTGCAGATTGATTCCAGTAAGTGTTTCTATTTTGTTTTTCAGATAGTAATAATTATACTCACTGGACCCTGGCTGAGTGCCAGGTGTTGTGGTAATGGTTCAACCACCTTGTGATATGGAAGTTACTGTTCTCCTTTTGCAAAGTGGTGGAGATTCAAAGCCCAAGTAATAGGATCCATTTGCTTAATCAGTACATGGCCGTCCATTTTACTAAAATGTATTTCATTTTACTTTCTGAAAACTGGTAGGCAGAAACTGGATCACATTGTTTTATGCTGTACTAAGAAATTGAGATTTCACCCCCTAGTCAAAAATGTCACTAAAGGCTTCTGAGCAAAATAGAAACACAACCAAATACATTTGTTTTGCAAGATGGCTATTTCAAAAGTATAGAGAACAAATTAGAGTAGACTGGAGCAGTGGTTCTCAAACGTTGGGTTCAGAATTTACCTAGAAAATTTGTGAAAACCCAGATTATATGATACCACCCCAGAGTTCCTGATTCAGTAGGTCAGGGCAGCCTGAGAACTTGGATTTTACTAAAGTTCCCAGGTAATAGTTCACGTAATTATTGAGGAAACCACACCTGGAAAAGCACTGACTTTCTAAGCAAGAAGGCTTTTTGAGGGTCACAAGAGTCTGGTCTGTGGCCATGTGCAAAGGTTGTGTCAAGTGGTGATGTGATGACTGACTTAAAAAAGGAGTGAGGAAAAGGGCTGAATTCACATATCCAGATTTTATTTATTTATTAGCCAAATAGGAAATCCAAGAGAAACAGAAAGTTGGGGAGCAAAAAGGATTTGTTTGTATTTGTGATCATTTTTGACTATTTGTGGGGACAGTTAAGTTAAAGGTTAACAGTAGCAGTTGGATCTAAGTAGGAGATGAAGGTGGCAAAAGTGGTTTGTGTGTGCTTAATACAAACTGTATGAATGAGACCATGGAGTCTCGGATAGGAACAAATAGGTGAGTGGAGACCAAAGGGTCATTAAAGGCAGCTGAGAAGGAATAAGTTTCAAAAATATATCAGAGAGATGCAGTAAGGGAATGGGTCCAGGATTGTTAACAGTTTGGAGCTCATGTAACCCACCAAGACGTAGTCACCAGGCTTGTCACTTAATCAAACATTTGGGAGGTGGTAGAATCTCTAGGAAATGGGACCTAGTGGAAGGAAGCCTGCTCATCAAGGTGTGCCCCCAAAGGGGTTACTGGGGCCTGAGCTTCTTCCTCTCAATCTCTTCTACTTCCTGTTCTCCATGAGGTGAGCAGACACCCAGCACGTGCTGCCACCTTGGTGGACTGTGCTGCGATAGGCCTAGAGGGATGGGGTCGGTCAACCACAAACTGAAATTGTGAGCCAAAATACACCTTTCATCCTTTGATGTCATTTATTGCAGGTATTTTGTCCCAACTATGGAGAGTGAACTGAAAGTGATCTTTATAATCAGAGCAGTTTTTGTGGAAAACGGAAAGAAAGCAGATTATTTGGGTTTGAAGATGTAATGTGAAGTGATTCTTGAAAAAGATGGATTATATAAATCGAATGAGATTCACTAGTACATGCAAAAGAGGCTGGCAAAAGTAGTTGCTTTTGGGGATTTGTTTTTTGTTCTTTTCAATAAAGAAAAAATGGTCCTGGTTATGCAAGGAGGAAGATCTTTTAAAGCAGGAGGGTGGACAGGAGAAGAGGGCATGCTGTCATTAGAACCCTGAAAGGACTGGGAATGGATAACACGAGCACCAATTCCTCATTTTAGACAGGCTTGGGTGGGGTGTTCAAGATAGGGAATTAAGAAGAAAATCTGTTTTTTTATAAATGGGAATGGGAAATTGAAGGCGTTACTGTCCCATAGCTATAATGACCTCTGACCAATAGGTTATCTGCAGAAATGAAGGTGAAGAGTATAAAATGAGGAGTGATAGAAATTGGTCCTATAGAGATTCACAGTAGATCAGGAGCACATAAAATCATTATGTAACACTAAGGTCCCAATCAACTGGACGTTTGATTTGGAACAGTCTGGTTACCAGCATGATACCCATTCTCTTCTCCCTGACCAGCACCAACATGAAATGGCAGCCAGGTTGTAAAATCAGTGGAAAGAGTTGAGAATTCTCAGACAACCCTATAAAAAATTACAGCCTTTCTGGTAAGCTCAGCCTGTCAGTAGGCAATTGTCGTTTCTCAGTAGTCACTCATCAGTCATATCACTTCGTATTTTTGACTGCCTACAGTTAGCAAAGCTCCCAAATAACATTTGCCATTTCTTCCAGTATAATATTTATTTTTAATTATAACCACACTGAATTCGCAGTAAGGATAAGGGGAATAGGGAAAAACTTTAAGTACTTCTGTGTGTCTGAACTTTCACTGTATTCTGACTGTAGATCCATTCCTGACCTGACTGAGCCTCGGCAGCCTGGCTGCTGGATGTGGGTCAAACTGACCATGAATGGTCAGAGGTAGGCTTTTGCAAAATATATGATGTGTTGTTCCATCAAGAGTATGCATATGACATTTTTACGAAACTGTAGCATCTGGCAAAGCTGCCATTATTTCAGCTGATACATACAGAAAAGAGGGGGGGGGGAGATAAGGAAAACTATTCTTTGCCAGGCTGCCCTGTTGGGTACGACAAAGACAGTATGACAGGTTTTTTCGTTTTTGTTTTTGTTTTTTTTTAAGAAAACTTAAATATAAAAACTGTATATATTAATGGGGTACCATGTAATGTTTTGGTGTGCATATATGTTATATCAGGTTTAAATCATGTTAAATTTATCTTCTCAAACATTTATCATTTTATTATGGTGAAAGCTTTTAAATCCTTTTTTGAGATCCTTTTTACTGTGTACACAGAAATGCCAAAATATGAACTATTTTAGAAATATTCCTTGTTTAGCAACCTTACCTGGTGCCTTGGTTACTTTTCTCTCATTACTGGGACAAAATACCCAACACCCAAAATAAAGGAAGGAAAGGTTTATTTAGCTCACTGTTGGTGGAGGTTTTAGTCCGTAGTCAGCTGGCTCCAAGGCCGGGCTGCACAGCAGCCAGCAAAAGGAGCAGGAGCAAAAGAAGGGAGAACAAAATTCTCTCTTCCTCCCTGATATTATATGCATGCCACCCCCTACCCCTCAGGGCAGAGGTAGCACTCACAAAATGGGTGCCCTCCTCCTGCACAGAATGGAGGATATTTACAAAATAAGGATCCTCGCTCCTGCTGAGTCTCTTGGTTAAATTTCTAAGCTTCTCAAGTTGACACAATTTTATCAACTACAATTCTTGGTTAGTGACTGATGAACTTAGGACTGAGGAGTACTGTTCTGATTTATGGCCTGTCTTTTTGTGCAGTTCTATACATCTTGTTTATAGTGCTTCAATGTCTTTTTTTGTACAGCACACTTTGTTTATACAGTACTTTAATTTTTGTTGATTATTCTGTACAGTGCAGTACTATAATTTTATATTCTGTTGTGCATTACAGTACTACACATAAGAGTTATGCAAATAAAAGCGAAGTTACCAAGTTGGAATTGCCTTTGACCATTTCTTTGTTCTGAGTGTTGTAATGTACATACTATGTACAATTCCTCATTTCACAACCAATTCATTTAATGACGTAGGTGCAGGAGCAGAGCTGAGTTGAAGTGAGGAATGTCTGTATTGAAAATCAAAGATAAAAGCAACTATTTATAACACAGATGATTGAAACTCAGGATGAGTCACAGAAACCTGAGCCCAACATTGTCATCGTAAAAGAATATGAATTATAAAATTTTATAAACACTGGGAATGGTAGTGCGTGCCTACAATCCCAGCACTCAGGAGACTGAGGCAGGAGACTGCCACAAGTTCAAGGTTAACCTGAGCTGTTACATACTGAACTACACAGTGAGACCCTGTCTCAAAAGAACAAAAACACAGTGGTACAGACCTGCCTAGCAAGTGTGCAATTGTTAGTTTGATCCTTGGTCCAAAGGAGAAAAACAAAAACATTTCAGTAAACTTTATCAAATATCATAATGAAAAGAGCTCAGCTAAAATATTCTTCATAGTTGAACTAGCACAGCATAATAAAATATGCAGTGAATGTATATAAATAAATGTATTAGTGTAAAAGACACATTGCCATTAATCTTTCTGAATATACCCTCCCTTCAGACACTTTTACATCATTGTTCTTCTAATCCCCCCTTCCCCCCATACTGGGGATCGAACTCATGACCTCGTGCTTGCCAAGCAGGCACTTAACACCACTGATCTAAACCCCCAGCATGTTCTAATTTCTGAAACAGTTCTTGCAATTCTCTTTCATGTGTGTCTTTTTGTGGCTGCTTTCATGTCCCAAATTGATTCCAAATCTTTATAGCAGTTTCTGTCCAATTAAAATTACGGTCTGTGCTCATCCACCTCATTGACCAGATGTGGCACTGTGTGGCTTCTGGCTCTTCCCCAAAGTCTTAAGTGACCATGATAGGTAAATGTTTTGAATTGACTCAGGACATTGAGGCAGCCATGAACAGTGTAATTGAAGACACAAGAGTATGTCCAGTATTCCAAGAAAGTATAAGAAGGATGGGATTAAGTGTGTGTGTGGGGGGGGGATTATTTTGAGGGAAATAAATGCTAATGTGTCTTTCATTGCAATAATTTTCTTCCAACATTCACTGTATTTTTTTAAGTCCTATCACAAACATTTTGTGGAAGTTTTAAACTAATTTTTCAGATTCAAATATTTTGCCCAAAAAACCAGCAGATGGCATCCAGCAAGCCCAGAAGGCAAGATCAATCTTGTATGGAATAGTGCCTGCATCTTGGTGGTTGTAGACCTAATTTTGTAGTATGGAATACAAAACTACATGAATTCTATGTGACATTGTATGATATAAAAAGAATAGCCCTGATATCTAGTGCTTAGCTGTTTGGGCTTTTCTAGAAGCGTAATTTGCCTTTTTGCCCATCTCCAAACTGTCCAATACTGTCACTAAGAAGCCTTCAGGTAACTTGGAATGTAACAAATTCCTGAAAGCCTGTCAGAGACCTGTGGTGGAGATTGGAGAGAGTAATCTGTGTAATGCAAATTGGAGAGTCAGTAAGTTGCCCTAGACACAGAAATGAGTTAAAGCATATTTGTGATCCAAACTATCTTCGTGTTTTCCTTCCTTAACCTTTATGTGTATAGCTATTGAAAAAGATTACCTTTGTAATGAGGTAGAGGTATAACAGCTGTTCATTAATGTGTCATTTTTTAAAACTCAGGAAAATTGAGAAAGTATTAAAATTTTATTTCCCAAGTATGTTTTATTGTATAGGTTTGACTTTGAAAGCTCCACAAGAATGCATGAACAAAGTCAGTAATAAGATTACCTACCATGTCAAATTTTAAAACTCTATTGTCCTCTAAAAATAGCAATGAACCTTACTTAGTAAAGGCCAGTGTGCCTATCCCTGCACAGTTGATTATGTGAGCGATAGAACATACAGCTAGAAAGCTTTTAAATGTAAGTTAAAGTTAATACCAATGACATCTTTTTTTTTTTTTATTTAAAAGAGAATAAAACAAAAGGGGGCAGTACAGAGCAGATCAGAACAGGACAACATAGGCAACACAGTACTTTACATTAAGTCAACTGGACATCAACAGTATCTAACGCCATATCTCTTACTCTGCTATAGTTGAGCATAGTTTCAATTACAATAATATCAAACATAACACAATAGTATAAAG